>OMLC01042023.1:0-42362 GCA_900302585.1 Regalecus glesne
ATGTCTGGAAAAGATCATTTTTCTTTTTCAAAATGATTCCATTAGTCATGATTGCTCATGTAGCTAGAGTGCTGTGGGTGAAGGAGCGATCCCAATTGGTGGGATTGCTCCTTGGGTGAGATCACATCATGAAGTCTTTAGTGAGAGAGACTGACTGGAAACCTTTGGGACATGACGGACATTTAAATGTCTATGCAACACATGAGGCTGAAGATTTGAAGCCAAGATACCTTGGGTATCTTGACCTCTCTACCCACTGAGCTATGCATAGCTCAGTGGGTAGAGAGGTCGTCTGGCAATCAGAAGGTTACAGGATCGGTCTCCGGTCCTGCATACAGCGTGTCGAGGTGTCCTTGAGCATGACACTGAACCCCTAACTGCTCCCTGAGCGCCATATGTTGGCAGCTCACTGCTCCTATAAAATAGGATGGTTCAAAAATGCAGAGAAATCCAAATTTCCCCTAAGGGAATCATCATCATCTTATTTTGCATATGACAAAGATAAGAGTCATATATTTGTCTTACTGGCTAGGTCTTGAGATTAAAATGCATCAAAAAACATCACTTGTCCTGTTTTCAGATACACTGTGGTGATCCAATCTCCATGTAAATATGCTTTCTTTTTCCACACATCCCTTCAGTTTTTGGATATTTTTCTTCGCCAAATATAAGCAATATGCTTGTCTCCTCATCGGTCCAAGACGATGCAGCCATACCTTCTATATCTGTTTTATTGGCAGTCTGTTATTGAACGAGATGTTTTATTTCATTATTGTTGCTTTGGAAGCAAATCGACTTATCTGGATACTGTGTCCTCTGCATGTGTTCACCAGCTTTCATATTTACAAAATATGACCATATGGGAGTGATGCAGATGCTTTAGTGTGAAAGCCCTGGTAAGCAAACATACCCTGTGGCCCAAGCATCCTGAGACAGTAGACGCACAACTGATGCATCATATGAACACTTACAGAGGACAGACTTCGTTGAAACCAACCACTGTGTGGTCCCATTTTAATAAGGCACTTTTGGAGTGTTGATGTTTCAGTCTGAGTATATTTGGAGAAGTAGCATGCACTTGGAGCTGCAACACTACACTGACTCCAGTGCACTTCCAAATCTCGCGCTCATCTCGTCCGATCCGATAACGGAGTGGCTTCTTTAGTGGTGTGCACAGTTTTGGAGTTTGCTGAAGCTTTTTTTTTTTTCCTTGCATCCTCCACTCAAGTGCTTTATCACAGGGTCTTTGTTAGGAAACCAGAACATTACGGGTGCATAAAACTTGAATTTACTTCCTCAGAACTCTTTAATTTGAATGTAGATCATGCAGGCATGTTTTCCAGGTTCAACGTTAAAGACTGAAAGTTTTAAAACAGGAAACATAACACAGTAGCACTGCAGAGTATATATGATATACATCAATATACAAGACTACGCAACACAAGCAAACAATGTACAAGACAACAAAGTGAAGCCAACAGCCTGTTAAACAGCCATTTGTTGTGTAGCGGTATAAATAAGCTGTAGCATTGTGGTTTGGTTTGGTTCTTTCCAGAAACAAGCAGCATATTTTTCTTTCTATTCAGATGTGTTCTTCATGCCATCGACCAGGGGCAACTATCGGCTGTGACGTAAAGACGTGTCGGAGGACATATCACTACTACTGTGCTCTGAAAGATAGGGCCCAAATCAAAGAAAATCCTTCACAAGGGATTTACCTGTAAGTCTGCTTCCCTCTGTACCCTCTTGCAAGTAAAGCCAATGTAAATATACACACTAGTCACTGAACATGATCTAAAAGTTATATTCGTTTTGCTCCTGCATGTAGTGTCTACTGTCGCAAACACAGGGATGCCTCCCAGCATGCCATTGAGGGTAATGTATGAATTAATATTTGCTATATATATACCGCAACAACAGACCCTAGATCAATAGAAAACCGATATTTGTTTTCTGTTTCTTTCAACAAGACAAACTCGACCTGATGGGCCTCGATCAGTCACCCAGCATTATTACATCCGTGTTCGAAAGGGCCTTATAAGCTGAAGGGTGCTATGAGTAATGTTTTGGTTTTCCTGAACCATAATATTCATGTAAATGTCCAGGACTCCACCGCCACCCACTCACAAACACACTGGTTGTAGCTGTAACAGGCTATGAACCCGCCTCCTTTGCTCCGAAAAGAAGTGCATGTAGGCGAGTGAAACGTCCGAGAACATAGAAACGACATGTTGAAGAATGGAATCGGGACTGATCCCCTCCTACAGGGTTACCAAAGTGGCAACACAATGCTTTCCTGGCAACCGCTATTTAACTGCACCATTTTGTTCTTTTTGATTGCTTCTAACAGTTTGGCTGCATTTGCTTGAATCTCGCGGTCAGCATAACCGTCCTGGATTAACAGAGAGCTTAAACGTACCAAACAAGAATTTAACGCTCCATCCAGGAACTTCTAAAAAAAAATTGGTGTCAGTGTTAAATGTTGCATTAACTGTAGTTGTGACAGTTACACATGTCCTTTTATTTCCATCCAGCGCATGCATCCGGGTGCTCAGCTTTATAAAACAGACCTAATTCCCACATCGTGAGGTGGACTTTCCTTTTGCCCAGGTGAAATTCACGAATGCTCGCAAACCAAGTGGTCAAGGCTGGCTGGGTTGTTTTGTTTATTTATTTTTTATTTCTGTTCGACCCCTCTCCCTAAAAATGCTTGGCTCACCCACACTCGCGTTCCTGAGTAAATTACACAGCTGTCACAGCCAACGATATCCGCTGAGGGCATTGAAAATAGATGTCTGTAAACACGCCGTGTATCCACTGCTTCTCAGTCTGAAGGATTTTGTCTTGCACACTTTGACTAGCTGCTCACTGAAGGATTGAAATGAGGTCAGGGTTTAAATTAAATAACACATCTCACTTTCCGTCCAGTGAGCACTGAGATAGGCTCCAGCAGATTGGCGACCCGACTTCACACAAGCGATTGACAGTGAATGAATGAATACGTCTCATGTTCATTCATGAGACAAACATTACAGAGACATACTTATAGACCTAGTGTGCTAAAATAGGTTATAGGGCAGTCAGCTCTTCCTCATCTATTTAATTACTGTTTTCTATACGTCTTGGCTATGAAATAGATTCTCTCCATCAGTGAATTGTCGTGAAATAGACTTTGACTGTTTGCAATGCGATCGAAAATACAGGACTGTTGCTTTAACCACCTGAATCCCATATTATGTGGTCGGTTCCTTCACTTTTAACTTGATATAAGTTACTGGAAGTGCAGCATAGCTCAGGAGGTAGGGTGCTAGTTGGAAAATCAGTGGTTCAATCCCCAGAAAGCATGTTGAAGTGTCCTTGAGCAAATCACTGCATCCCCATCTGATTAAGCCCAACGACGGAATGGTGACCTGTTAAAGGCGTTTCTCCGACTTTTCCCCAATGAGTGCTGGGACAGGCTCTAGCAAGACTCTGTGACCCGACTTCAGATAAGCCGTCGAAGATGGATGAAGTAGTTACTGGGCAGATTTCTCAATAAAACCCTTTCCAATTGACCAGAGTTTGTTACAAATCAAAAACATTGGGGAAGAGAAATGCCAGCATGTACTGATAGAGAGCAGCTGCTTGCTATGTCAGAACTTATTAATTGGGAGCCTGATGTCTGGTTTTTAGATGAGGAGGGAGGTGTGGCCAATGACTTGGATTCCTCACCTCCACAAAGCCGGGGCCGTGGAAGGTTTGAGAAGGGGAGAAGCAAGGCTGGATCTCGCGGACAATCAGAAGACACCCGCTCCACCTCCTCACAGGGTGCAGAGGAGGAGACTTCGTCACATGTAAGCTAACGTCCCTCATCTTGAACATACTCAAACTCACTGATGATGTCCAAGTCCCACAGCAGTGTGGTGCACAATCACTGTGTGGTACACGTGGCCTCCGACAATACTTTTGAGTTTACATCAGTGTGTATGTGTGTGCTTTTTGTGCTAGCGGGACAGATCACCCCTGAGGGTGAGCCCCGGAGATAGCGGACAGCGCTGTGGCTTCTGCCACGCTGGCGAAGAGGAGAACGAAACAAGGGGCATGCTCCACGCTGACAACTCCAAAAAGGTTGCAGCACACTACAAGTGCATGGTAAGATGGGTCTCACACTGTTGGGTAAAGCTTTCGCTTCATGAAGGATATTGCAAAGTAGAATCTGTGAACCCCCCTTTCTATATTGTCTTGGAACCCTTACAGCTTTTTTCATCGGGGACGGTCCAGCTCACAACTACGTCACGGGCTGAATTTGGAAACTTCGACGTGAAGACAGTCATCCAGGAAATAAAGAGAGGGAAACGAATGGTGCGTAGATTGAACCGGACTGAAATGATTTGTTTGGCAATAGTTACCCAAAAAATGTACATGGAATGATTGAGATGTGCTCATCAGTGTTAATAAATCAAGACTCATTTATGTGTTTTTCAGAAATGTACACTCTGCACTCAGCTGGGTGCTACAATTGGGTGTGAGATCAAAGCTTGTGTGAAGACCTACCACTATCACTGTGGGCTGCAGGACAAAGCCAAATATATAGAAAATATGGCCCGTGGCATCTACAAGTGAGTGTAACAGCTACTGAACCACCTACTGAATACCTGGATGAAAGTCCTCTTAACTTTTGAAATGCTATAAAGATGTTTTCTCCACAAGCAGAATTGTTCATGTTATAATGCATGTTATTAAGCAGCCCCTACAGGGGACTGTGGTAGCCCAGGGGTAGAGTGTGCCTCCAAGTAAGGCGTTGCAGATTCGATCCCACTGTGGGGTATTAGGAAAAGGTCATACAGCCTTAATCCCCCATGCTTGGTAAATGTGAGGTATATGGTGTGACATACGTTTGAGTGGTCGCTAGACTAGAAAAGCACTATATAAAAATGAGTCCATTTGCCATGTTGTGGGTTTGAACCCACTGTGGGTCATCAGTAAGGGCATTCAGCCTTAATCCCCCCACCCTCGTTCTAATAAATCGTTGTCCACCCCCACAACATGGGGACTAATCGTGACATGTAAAAATTGAACCGCCCTTACACATTATATGCAGCCTGGGCTGGATATTGTATTCTATATCTATCATTGTGAAGTTTACATTTAATAGTTTCAGGAAATGTTGAATTGACTTGGCAGGACAACTGTTGAGCAGTGTGTTAAGGGACATGCACACATGCATCTCAGCTTTTATAAGGCACTGACACAGTAACAGTGTGGTCAGACCAATAGGAAAATCTGATTCAAACAATCATATAGCCAGATAGACGCCCTGATCTGATTTTCTTCATTGGGCAAGCTCAAAATCAGGATTAGCACAACATGGCAACAGTTGCAGATATTTTTGCTCAATCTTCCAATTTAATGGTTTGTGTGAACCTCTTAGTGGGGTTTCTTTTGGATTTTTTCAAACAAGTCAAGTCAATTTTATTTCTATAGCCCATCATCACAAGTTTTAAAAATGGCCTCAGTGGAATTTACACAAATGCAGCATGTGAAAGGTTATGGATATTGTTAATACAATACAAAGACCTAAGACTACAGGCTGTAGACTTTAGAAATTGATCTTCCGTTTATTGAAAGAATCTATTTCTACCTGGGTGGTAAAGAAAACATTGTTTTAATCCATCTAAAGTCTATTCCCAGTAACTGGGTTTTTGGTTTGCATGCCATTGTGATGCATGTTAAATTTCATGCCAGTCTCTAGTTAGCCTATAACAGGGAGGAGTACTTTCTGTTGTCTGCCTGCCAGAGCTTATGTAAACTGATAATATCCTGAAGGTCTAATCATCAAAACAATTCTCAGTTTACTGAGGTGGTGCCCTAGTTTTGAGATTATGTCAGAGGAAGCCACAGGTGTAAATTGCTACTTTGACCAGGGTTGTTGTAACAGGACTGAAAAAATTAAGATAAGCCATTACACAATAGAGCGCATGTGCACATCCAATCTTTTCTAGGCCAGGTGCCGGATAACATTTAAGTGAAGAATAGAGGAAAACGGTATCAGCACACTGTATTGCAACTCCTTTGACTACAAGCAACATCTCAACCTAACAGGATCTTCTTCAGGCAAATTTGGATGAAGAAGTTAGTCTGAAACATTGCTTGTAGTCAGTAAAGGGTATCCAGACTTCTTTTTTCCTCTATTCTTCATGAGAACAAGCCATTGTCCAGTAACTTGTATACTACTCAGGGAGGACAGCCTTTGTAAGACTGGAGAATTCAGATTGTGTATGGGGAAAAAAAATCAATTTCAGCAAAAACTATTGTAAGAATATTTCTGTGAGCACCCAAAACCGAACCAAACCTCTCAACTCCTCACTGGTTGAGATTAGACTAGGTCCACTTGTATACGTCACGATAAGCTCCCATGTTGAGGGTTTGGACACGGGCATAGATGGAAAATGAGGGATTAAGGCCAGATGACCTTCCTGACACTCTACGTTGGGATCAAACCTGTGACGTCTGACTTGGATGTGCACGTGTTACTGCTGATCTACCATGGCCCCTGGTTGAAATTAGATTTATACCTAATAATTTTTCCCATTTTTGGATTTTTTTTCTTTTTGTGTCAGGCTATACTGTAAAAACCACAGTGGCAATGAAGAGAGAGATGAGGAAGATGAGGAACGAGAGAATCGCAGTAAAGCAAGGGCGGCTGTTGACCATGGTAGAACATTGCCCCCTTCACAAGTCAATGGCAACTAGGTGGGATTCTGATTCATTCATTGAGTCATTAACTACACTTGCTTAATCCAAATAAGTTGGATATTGTTAGAACTTATTGATTGTATGTAGTCACTGTGATTAAAACTATATTTACAACCCAATAATTGTCCATAGTATGTTAAACCCACGAGTCATTGATTTTCTTCAGTATTTTTGATTTACACCAGAGGAAATGGAAACAAGTTAGAGTTAAAGCACAGTCTCCTATTTCACTGACACCAGTCTTTTTACAGGTTGTGAACGAAAATGATGATTTGAAAGATGGCGGAGAGACATTTTCTTTTATACTGAATAATGACCCACACAAGCTCACGGCCTACAACCCTCCTCAGCTGCTCATTCCCCCCATCATGACCACCACCACCACTAAACAAATAAATCAGCCTGACACTCCTCTTTTCTCTTCATGAACCCTTCTTACCCTATTCCTCAATATCTGGATGAGCCTCTCGCAGACTGGTGGTGCTCTGCAGAGAGCAAAGGACTGCTCCAGGGTAACAAAGGACATGGCTAATATTTCCCAAGTCTAAATTGTGGGCTTGCATAAATAGAAGATGCCCTGCGACCTGATTTCGGATAAGCGGTCGACGATGGACGGATGGATGGATGAATAGAAGATGTACGACACCCATGACTTGAGTTATAAATGGACAAATATCTTGATTTTTACTGACTCCCTCACAGTCTACATGGCCTGGTAAAGAAGCCTATCACCCAGTTTGGCTTCTAAAGGGCTCTCTTTTTAAAGGTAGAACGAATAGGGTTTTTCTAAAACCAAATCTATGGAGTCCTACAAAAATAATCCCTCCGAATCATCATTTAAGACCCTTTAGAAATGTATGGCGGTGTCTATATCTGCAGAGATCCTGTCCTGTTCCTGTATTTTCTTATGTTGTTCTACATGGGACGTTTCTCAGCATTAACCTTTGGTCAGCCGGATTCTATAAAAGTCTAGCAAGCAGGTGGCAGAACAGCATCATGAGCACGCATCCAACCATGCATCGTTATGCATCTGTACTGTTTATAAGACCTGGGGGATACCTTCCATCATTTGAGACTGAAGAAAACACGTTGATGAGTGACAAAATGTTTCTCCCGCTAAACATTGTCCAGATGAACCGATTCAACTTTTTGCAACACCCAAGAAGAAGCTACGACAATGGCCGCACCTAGCTACCAGGGTTCCCACGTGTCCTTGAAAACCTGGAAATGTATGGATTAGTTTTACAGTCATGGAAAACACCTGGACAATTTGAAACCCATAATGTCCTGGAAAAAGTCATGAAAACCTGTTAAAAAAAATTACATGTAAACACTTTCACATAGTTTTTAGCTGTTTGGGCCACTTTGTCTAATTTGAATCATTCTTAGGTGACCTGTGAGTGAGAGCAAACGCAAATTGAAGTCACTGGATATGTCGTTGGAAAATCCTGGAGAATGATTGAGAACCCTGACAGTGCCAAAATGAATAAAACGAGGCCAAACATCCAGTCAATTTTGTTTGTATAGCCCAGTATTACAGATTTGCCTCTGTGGGCTTTACAGTAACACGGTATCCTGTCTTTATACTGTCTTCAGATACGGAGCAACTCCCTTAAACAGTTTAACAGGGAGAAATAAATAGAAGCCGAAGAACAAGTGAACAAAGCTGACTCCAAAACGAGAGTGAACGAGAGCGACAGAGTCGCCCTGTATTTTGGGATGAGAAACATCTTTTTAGACTCATCACAAAAAGGTGAATCGGTTCAACTGGAACAGAAGTTTATTCAGAATCTTTTCGTCACTGAAACGGGTGACATCTTCAGTCTGAGCTGACTGCAAGCATTCCCACCCTTGTAAACAGTACATCAACACCACACCCCAAAAGGCTGGGTCCATATGCAAGTTGGGTCATCAACTCCACATTCAGTGGCAATGAGCACCATTCACAAAGAGTTGGAGAGTATTTGTAATCATGGTGTTCTAAGAAGACAACAGATGTAATCTCAGGCCACCACCCCTATTCAACGATGGCCGTTCCCTCTTGACCATCATTGAATGTGCAGTTAATTACCCAACTTGCATACAAACCCAGCCTTTTGTGATGTGGAATTGATGTATTATTTATAAGGGAGGGAAAGCTTGCAGTCAGCTCAGACTGAATAAGTCACCTGTTTAAGTGATGACATTTTTCTGAAAAAACTTCTTATCCAGTTGAAAATCAGTTGAACCAAATCCCTTTCTTGCGGGATTTCCCTTACCTGGATTATTGGCCAATGCATCAAGACATCTTTTCAGGCTCAATAAACCAGGTAGTCAACACGGTCAAAATATTTCTATCAGGTCATCTGGACATATGTTTAAAACAAAAACTTGAGTACATTTCAAAATTCCAATTAATGTCATCCTCAGCTCAGTCCAGTATGTGAACCACCCGGCTCCCTTTCAAAGGAACACAGACGCTGGGGATGTGTCCTGGCAACTGTAGTCAAGGGGCACGAACTTCCGGTGTCTTTGAGTAGAGGGGAGGGGCCACTTTGAATGTTGTTTACAAACCGCAGCCTGACAAATCCTACTCGTTCTACCTTTAAGAGTGTGACACCTACTTGGAGTCTCAATGAAGTTGTGCGGTTTGATTACTTTGTCTCTGTAATCAAATGTCTTAAGAAACCTCTTTCCATGTTGGCCTCGTTGATATGTAATATTTTGCTACTGTATCCTTACCATAAATAATTTTGAATATCTGGTTTTCAGACAGTCGCACCTTTTTTGGGGGGTCCCCGCCTTTTTTTGCCAGCATGCTCTTGGATATTGCCACTTTTTAAAGGTGATATTTTTTATTTAGCTGCTAAGGAGCAATGTAGAGCTCTTTCGAAGAAGAAGTGGCTTGACTTGTCTGTTGTACTGTTCCTTGTATCTCTAAAATTGTATCCATGAGTAATTGG
Source organism: Regalecus glesne (assembly GCA_900302585.1). Taxonomy (NCBI): domain Eukaryota; kingdom Metazoa; phylum Chordata; class Actinopteri; order Lampriformes; family Regalecidae; genus Regalecus; species Regalecus glesne. The sequence continues at coordinate 9,678 of OMLC01042023.1, forward strand.
AAATAGACAAGATTTTATTTTACACATGCCATGGGTGAATCGAGTCTTGACTTGTGGGGTATTCTCTTTCCAATATGACGTGGTACTATTTATTCTAGCTGAGAGAAGACTTTGTGAGGAGTGTTTAAGATACGAGTGGTAGCGAGGAGACGAGGAATTTCACACTACCGGAATCGACCCCACAACAGCGAGACCCCTGACGTGTTTCATCATGGAGCACAGATTTCAATATTACGTGGCTTTATTTCGGGGTAAATTTCAATGCACATGCTAATTTTGATTTTAAACAATAGATTAGTTATACATAGAATAATGGTAATTTGAGTTGATTAAGTGTTGTGTGAGACTTGACAGGAAATGTCTTTTGGGTGACATGAGGAAATATTTCCTCCAAGTTAAGTGTTGGCTTGTGAGATCCTCAAATCATCCGTTGAACCTAAACGACACAATTGCTTGATGAACGCGCCTGATCGCGTCTATCGAGTTAGCCCAGTCATCGCCCTGCATGGTGAAAATGGCAGTGCTGAAACTAAAAGTAGTCAGGGTGTTTTTCTCCCAAAGGGCGGCGCATTCAGTGTCCAACCTTGATTTGCCCGCCGTCTCTGCGTCAAACACGGCAGTAGAGAGCAGTATAAACCACAACGGAGCGACGCAGCCCGACGTGAGCTGTGCGGTGTCTGCTGTCAAATAAAAAGGTAAAGTCTCCGTGACGAGGCCGTGATCAAATCGGAGGATTTACTCTTTTTTTATTGTTCTGTTATTGTTGGTTGTTTTTTGTATTTTTTTAATTGGAGAGCAGCCAAACAACAAGCAAATGCAGACATGGCGACATCCAGCTCTTGTGTTGTGGTAAGTGTCCCCGATTACCGGAACGGACGGGTTGCTGCTCTCGAGGTTTTGGAAAAAGGTAGTTGTTTCCATTCCTTATGTCAAAAACAACCATTTACAGACGCCATTACAGCACATAAAGTACTACAAAACTAGTTTATCGGCCGTCAGAGAAGAGGCCAAATGTGCTCACCTCGCCGTTGGGGTCTTTCCTGGTGATGGTCGGTGTTGGGGGAGTTTTAGCGCGGCCTGAGCACAATGCGTCATACACGCATGGTGAACGCATGGCACATGTGACGTTGGCGGCGTTTCATTCATATAAATTACCGTGACGATGTGGTTTTGTTTTTATGGCGACCGGAGACGTCTAACGCGATAATCGAGCTTCATACAGGCAACGGTGTGTGTCGATGGTGCCGTGGTATCGGTGGATTCTCTGCGTGGTGTCAAGTGATCGTGAATTAAAAATAGAAACCATGAGGTCCAAGTGTTCTGTAGTTCTTTTTTTTCTTAAAACGACATTGTAGTGGCAACTCGTACATTATCATGTTCCCTCTCTCCGGGCTGTGAGCTCAGTGGAGTTGGAGTGGGTGGGTTTACTATCTACACGCGTACTGATTCTTTGCATTGTGTGTGTGTGTTTGTGTGTGTGTGTGTGTGTGTGTGTGTGAATATGTTTTCATTATGTTCACAGCTCGTTATAAATCCTCCTCGCCGATGCATCTATTAGGCTAGCATTGGAGAATGTAGCATGTATGTTGATGGGAGCATGAAGGATGTGTCATGATGAAGATGATGATGATGATGGGAGTATGTAGCCTTGGCAGAACAGTCAACAAATGTGAGTGAATCCTGTGTAGGCCCTGTTAGTCGTATCGATCCGCCACGTCCAATAATCGGAGGGATAAGAACGTGATCCTTCCACCAATGAATAGCTAACTAGTGTCTTTGGAAAACAAAGCTAACCTCAATACCCCCCGGCGAACACTAAGGTTGTATTTTTACCTCCTTCACATGTTAGCTGAACCGGTCTGTTCACGACCTGTAAGACCGCAGCAGCTACCCGACTCCCTACACACTCCATGACTCTGAACTTTCACATATTCCCCTGCAGCCCAGTCAGAACGCACCACAGCATCGGCTACAGTTGGATTAACAGTCTGAGCAAACTTTTGCCTCAAGTTATGTGTATTTGATGATGATGATGATGATGATGAATAATGAGTCATTGGCAGTCAGGTGATGTTGTTAATTTTTGTTGATTTATTCCTTTTGGAAAAGTTAAGAAACTTATTTTTCTGGAATGTTTTCCCCCCAAAATGCTCTTAAAGTCGATTTGGTGTTCTCAGGATATGCACATTGACTCATTAGAAAGTCATCAGAATGGGGAAGTCACATGTCTGACACTTGGATTTTCCCTGGGGAAAGGTGTTATTTTAGATAAGTAATCTTCTACAGCCATAATATTGAACCTCCCTGCTTATGCCTCTGGAATTCAGTTACAATTTTGCCATGGTTATGTTGTAATGGCGTTTCTGACAAATGCACGTAGTCCCTTTTTGCATCATGCTTCAGCTTGTAGCCTTGTGGTGAATCTGGAAGTTAAGAAATCACACTTGTGGGATTATCAGTTGTAATATTCTATTTCGCTGACAACAGTCAGATTACTTGATTGGGGAAAAAAGAGGCTCTCACTACTTCCCCCTTTTGAATCACACTTGGGGAGGGAATACAAAAGTGACCTTTAGGGAATGAACACCTGCACTGGTTATCTTGATCCCTGCTGTATTAAAACTTTGTGGTCAAGCTTGATCTTGTTTGGTGTCTGAGTCCTTGTCCCACGGTCAAGAAACATTTCAGTGTTTGTTATTCAGCTGTGACCCTTGCCCTCAGAGAACTATTCAGTATAGATTGCCTTAAAATGTTCCCAAGTGAATGTTCAAACTTTTCCAGAAGTAAACAAAAAACGGACATCTTCTTGGATCTGTTTTTTTCCCCCCATCCATTATTGTTCATGATAACAATGGGCAGAGAGCCTGTGACTTACAGAATAAGCACTCTCTCAGATCGTGTTCCCTAACAGCTGCTCACTATCAACTGTTATTTTTCGGGGATGAAAGCCTCAGCGGATGGAGGCCTTTTCAGCCGGGTGAGTGAGCACGAAAAGAGAAATGCCTTACGTTTCAGTAGATTCTCACGTTGAGGACATTCATCTCTCTTTTACTTTGCCATGCTGTTGCAATCTGAACACCACACGTCCCCGCATGTTGTAAAATACTGCCCCTCTGCCTGTGACACAATCAAACCGTCAGCATCTTGACCTCTGTCCTGGTTATCCACCCATCGCATGACTCCAGTTAAAGATTTATTTTTTTTGGGTTCAAGCACAGAGCACTTGTCCGTCAATAACAAGAGTGATCCTGATGTATCATGAACGGTTTGTGCCTCGCTCAGCTTTTGAAAGAGGTTGTGTCCCTGTTGGCTTCTACTAGGGGCGGCATAGCTCGGTGGGTAGAGTGGTCATCTGGTAATCGGAAGGTTGCGTGTTCGATCCTCGGTTCTGCAGAACCCCTAACCTTTCACTGAGCGCCATATGTTGGCAGCTCACTACTCCTGTACAGTAGGATGGGTTAAAATGCAGAAAATCCAAAATTCTATTGTGGGACTGATGAGGGAAATCCTTTTTGAAATGTATTTCCATTCTAATGACATCTGCCAGTGGCCTCTAAAGGAGGCATTCAATTACATCCTAGTGATGGTGTGTGTGTGTTCAGCGATAACTCCGCTGAAGAAACTTTAGTCAGCATTCATTGTGCGTTCCACGAGATCTTCATGGATAATTGCCTAGTATCGTTTCCAACAACTGACAGTCACAGGACTATATAATGGTCCAGTATTGTCCTCGATGTGTGTCCTCTGTTGCAAGAGATCTGCTTCACCAGGGTAAACCATTATGGGTGGGGTGTTGTGGAGGGAGGGTGAATCACCTCTCAGCTCTTGCCCTCTCTTCTTGCTCCGGATCAAGTGATTGCCCGTTTTTCAATGTTAGGTAAAACCCCCTCAGCTTTATGTTTAACCCCTTTCTGTTGCTCTTCTACATGCCATGGCAATGCCAGAACATGGTTTTGATCCGTCTGTTTCTTTCAGATCAGCGATGAGGAGCAGGGGTATGACCTGGACCTTTTCTGCATACCGAAGCACTATGCTGATGACCTGGAGAGGGTCTACATCCCACATGGGCTTATCTTGGACAGGTGAGCGGATACATACGCTACAGCATTTCCAGTCAAATGTCCAAGACAAGATGGGAGAACAGCGCCACGCATGGGGTCCAAGACCACCCTGGTGTATCTTTTGCTTCCGATTATGTCACTGAGCTGAAGTTCTTCATTCAATTCCCAGACCTAACCATGTTATAATAGATTCTTCATAGCAATAGATTCCTGTATCAGTCTCACAAGGGGACATTTGGATTTGTCTTTATTTTAACCGACCTATTGTATAGGAGCAGTGAGCTGCCACCATTTGGTGCTCAGGGAGCAGGCAGGGGTTCAGTGTCTTGCTCAAAGACACCTCGACATACTTTCTCCAGGACCGGGGATCGAACCTGTAACATTCTGATGGCCAGACGACCGCTCTACTCACTGAGCTATGCCGCCCCATATATACCAAACCGGAGTTTTAAACCCGAGTCTTTTGAGGCTGGCGATGGATTTTTATAATTTTTTAAATGTCGCTGCCTTTAAACTTTTTCCAATACATGTTTACCCTCCTATGGTTTTTACACTTTAAAGGTAACCCATGAAGCTTTAAGTTTTAAAATCAATCAATCAGGCCGCACAGTGGCCTAATGGTCAACGCTGTTGCCTCACAGCAACAAGGTCCTGGGTTCGAATCCCATCCCAGGTCTTTTCCGTGTTGAGTTTACATGTTCTCCCTGTGTCTGTGTGGGTTGTCTCCGGATGCTCTGCTTTCCTCCCACCATCTAAAAGACCTGCATGTTAGGGTTAATATTCCCGGCTGTGCCCCTGAGCAAGGCAATAAGAAAAAGAACCTGAAGTCACTCCCCGGGTGCTGCAGCTGCTCACTGCTCCTTTATTTCAAAAATATCCAGGCAAGGATTGTTGTTCCTTCTATGCTCAGCAACGGTGGTGTTTGAAAATTACAGTATGGCAATGTGCTCACATCCTAAGATGATAGGGGAAACGGGAAGTAGCACTTGTGATTACGGAAAACTGAACTAACCATCCTATCTTCTTTCCTCCACATGACTCCAGGACAGAGAGGCTGGCCAGGGAGATCATGAAGGACATGGGAGGGCACCATATTGTTGCCCTCTGTGTACTTAAAGGAGGCTACAAATTCTTTGCTGACCTATTGGACTACATCAAGGCCTTAAATAGGAACAGTGACCGCTCAATCCCAATGACAGTGGACTTCATTCGCCTCAAGAGCTACTGTGTAATCACCATTTCCTGCTCTTCTTTTGAATCCCATCATTTGTTGCTTGTATAGTTCCCGTCAAATAAATGTCATCACTTTCTCTGCGGATCATATTTTAAAGTGTATTAGATTTACAAAAAAAAAACCTCTCAAAATTCATATTACATAGTGTGAAATGCAAAAACCTGAACAGATCTGTTTGTTTTGTGTCCTCGTGTGCAGTGCTGAATTATGACCACTTATAGCAAATGAATGATGTCAGGTCTCTGTCCTATTTGTTGTGATGTCTTCACAGAACGACCAGTCAACGGGTGAAATCAAAGTAATTGGTGGGGACGACCTTTCAACGCTGACAGGGAAGGTATGCTACCTAAAACATCTGTGATTATTAAGAGCAATCATTAGTCTTGGTAATATGAGTGTAATTTTGCTGCAATTTCGTCCTTTTGCGTCAACACCTTGACTGTTTTGAACCGAACCAGGGATTGAATGTGTTGAAGTTGTTGAAGACGCGTTCCATGACTATTATTTTGTATTAGTTGATGTGCGGACATTAACAAAATGTATCCTGCTGCACAAGCATCATTCAGAGTTGACGTACCTGTGTGCTTCAGATAGACCATGACTGTAGCTAGCCTTCATCATAGCTGTAGTCACATGGGTCCTTTCATGACTCTGAAACGTCCTTTTCAATGCCAATGATATTTGAGTTGGATGACAAGGAGAATTTTGCAGAAATTCCTGCCCTGGTCTCACAACTGATTATGGTTCCCATGGTTTCTTTTGAAGAACTCTGTCTTTTTCAGTCATGCTGTTATATCAAATGTCTTCCCATACTTTTATATTTCATGGGTATGGCATGACCATTAGGACAAAGATGGGGTCAGTGAACAGCATTTGGGTTCACATTCCTAGTGGGCTTAATCTGTTATCAAAACGGAATAAGTTCAATGTGTTTCTCTCTCCTCCTTTCTTTTCCCACAGAATGTCCTGATTGTAGAGGTAAGCCTTTCATTTTATCTCCTCTGTTGATTTAGACCTTGTTCTTTGGCACCGTCATTGATTTAAATGGTTGACTTTTGTTGTTCTGTTTCAAGGATATTATCGACACAGGGAAGACGATGAAGACATTACTGCAACTTCTCAAACAGTACAACCCTAAAATGGTTAAAGTAGCAAGGTGAAGTGATCCCCTTTACTAATGGCCTTTTATCACATCCCAATGACCTTCTGAACCACACGTGACATATCGTGTGTGTGTGTGTGTGCGTGTGTGTGTGTGTGTGTGCGTGTGTGTGTGTGTGCGCGTGTGCGTGTGTGTGCGTGTGCGCGTGTGTGTGTAAACATGTGTTCATGTGTTACATACCAACCGGCTGCCCTGAGTTTTGTCAAAAAGCTGCCTAAGGGCTGTCGAGTGAATTTTTTTATTTATTTTTTTTGTCCCACAGTTTGTTGGTGAAGAGAACACCAAGAAGTGTTGGCTACAGACCAGACTGTAAGTCATGAGCAAAACATTAAATCTGATTAGTAGACTCTTGGATTAGACTTGGCCCATATACACTGTTATATTTCTGCCCCTAAGTACTCTTTATAATGAGTTTATATGTAGCTTGATGTTGGTGTCCTTTATTGGGTTTTTTTCTGAGTCCTTGTCTACGCAGAGCTACTATTGTGTTATAAGACTTCATACTTTCAGTTGTAGGATTCGAGGTCCCTGACAAGTTCGTGGTGGGATATGCGCTAGACTACAATGAATACTTCAGAGATCTAAATGTAAGTATGTGAGATAGCGACTCATAAAGAATGATTTAGCTTGTGTTTTACAGTAATTGCTAATTGTTGGGGCCAGTGGTTTATTAGATCTGGTGGGGTCATAACCATCAAACAGAATAATGAATCCAAAATGAATGATGTTCCATAAGATGATGATAAACTGCATTTCACATCATCAATCCCTTTCTGTTTTGCAGCATATCTGTGTCATTAGTGAAACGGGAAAGGAGAAGTACAAGGCATGAAGAATACGCCACCATTGTTGATAATGTGTGGTTAATTGTTTTGGTGTTGCAATTCATTTTATATTTGATTTCGCTATATTTGTCTCATGGAAAAATATCCAGCCAGGTACAGCTCGTGTCTCATGTGGGTTTTATGCTCAGGGTCTCTGAGGAATCACTGCTAATGGTGATACTCCTGAAATTTGCATAAGTAGTCTTAGTCGCCCCCACACTTCACCATCTAACGACTGTGTCATTCTTCTTTTGCTCAATTGGATTGCCTTGGACTGAGTCATGACTGTGTACAATGGCACGGAGCCCAGCTTTGTCTGAAGTTACCATAACGCTTATTACCCCGGTCACTGATTCAATCCTGTTTTTGTTTTTTTTTTGTTTTTAAGCTGATGAGTAATTTATTCAGAGAAATGCTGCTAGCTTGAAGTAGACTATCAGAAATATTATGCTACTTCAACTTCTGAACAATTTCTTATTTTTATGAAATCTTTCATCTAGTTTGTTTGGAGCAATCAACAGGGGCACTGTTTACTCTCTTTGAAATAATGCATCACTTTCCAGAGAACTGTGTCTCGTTTGGGGCAAATATCTTGTCAATACAACATGCACCAACGTGTCTTCAATTAGAATTGGACCCTTAAAATCAAAGGAAAAAAAGCCGAATGGGACATTTTGATGGACTTTTTTATGCTCAACTTTGATTGGATTTTAATCATAGTTACACAGGGTCGGGGTTACAAGGTGATAGAACACAAATAAAGTAGATGGATAAAGTCAAACGTCCATGTATTAATCGGCACAATATTGACAAATACCCCAAAACAAAATAGAGGAAATGAGAACATTTATTTTGCCCCACCCACTGTGGAGCTCTTGGACATGGATATATCTTATATTAAAGATTTTAACATAGTAATTACTCGTTCCCAGAGGGAAAAAAAAGTTCTGCTTTTGCCTGGTGCATGTTGGCAGCCAAATGTTCCATACTTGCTATGTCTATGAAACCACAAAGCCATCTTTTTGTATATTGACAGAACGAGCGTTCCATCTACATGCTATAAGTTGCTTGACAGCTGTAAGGCCAGCTATCCAGAGCCGTCGCCGCTTAACAGAGTTCCACATTTTGATGGCCCTTCCATTCATCAATCCATTCGAAGCCGGGTCTTGGAGTCATCCTGGAGTCCATCCCGGCATTCATTGGGAAAAAGGAAGGGATAAACCTTGAACAGGTCACCATTCCATCACATGGTTTGAACAGTTAGGGGTTCAGTGTCGTTCTCAAGGACACTTTAACATGCTTTCTTAAAGAACCTGGGATTGAACCACCAATCTTCAGATTACCAGACGACCGCCCTACCTCCTGAGCTATGCCGCCCCTTGGTGGACCTTGTGTGCTTTTAATAAACAAAACCCATCAATAGAGTAAGCAGGTTCAACACTGTCAGTGTTTCCTTGTCAGGTACAGTTCAAAGGCTTATTCTCCCTACTTGGATGCACCCTGCAGTTGATTGTTGGACTTCTTGTACAGTCTCATGTCTGCTGAAACATACACACACACACACACACACACACACACACTGTGTATGTATGTACATATATATAGGCAGAGGTTACTCATACAAGGGTATTCTTTGTTGACCAAATGAACAGTTACTGACTCCTAATGCCCAAACTACACCTTCTGTCACACATGCTGTCATATCTGATTTTTAAAAAATCCTGCGTCAACAAGTTACACAATTGTTGGTTGCCCCAAACGAACCACATATTTGGAAATTACGCACTAATCAAAGAGGTGCTGTCCATGCATTACAATTCTTTGTATGCTATGGAGAACCTAGAACCGTCATTTGTTAAGAACCCATGTTAACGGTCGCACTTATGCAAATGTTTGTTACTAAACTGAGTCTGATAGTAAATGAACCTTACAGAATTTAAAGAGCCTGTATTCAGGAAGATGGGGTCATTTTCAGTTGTGATCTTGAAAGAAAAAGTTGTCTGTTGTCAGCTTTAATATTTAATAGAATATCATCCAATGGTGCCATCACTGTAAAGAAATTACAGCTGCATTTTACAACATTGCAGATTAAATATTCACACCTTTCCTTTCACCAATGGCTGTCATTACCATTATTGTAAACATACCATGCAACTACTGATCTGTCATAATACTGTTGTGAGAGTAGGTTATTTGGGCTTTATAATTACGTCATTGTTACAAAAGACTACCAAGGCTGGTGTGATCAGCGTTCGAAAAGAAACAAAAAAGGCACAAATGGTTAAATAAACTAGTAACAACCACCTAAAAACTCAAGACATTACTAAAGACGTTGGTTTAAACTAAAATCATGTCTCCTCAGTAAAGACTTCAGCCCTTCAAATCAGTTTGAATTGTGGTACCTTGACATTATTTTCCAGGGGCTTGTCCACCTCAGAGCTGCTCTCTTGCGGTGGAACATATTTCGTATGGACTCTGGGATAGAATCAGAAAAGTAGGTTAATAACATCCTCTGTATTTAAGAAGGGTATTATTTGTACATTTCTGTTGGTTATTGCAGCCGTTAGTGTAATACTTTCAAGTGCTACGGTTGTCATAATGGACAGATTGTATGTCGATTGAAAAAACAAAAACGCAGTTTAACCAATGCTGCCTGTGCAGGCCGGTAAACGGAGACATTTCATTGGGCCGGTCGGCCAACGACAACGTTCATTTGAAAGGGGCGTGAAGTTTTAAAGCTAGCTTGTGCTAGCCACTGTGATCATCTGTGGGGTCCTGTTCATTTCTCGAAGGCGTCCTGGAGAAACGCTTGACCAAAGTGGTTGCAGACCGCACAAAATCTACAGTAGATGACGGCGTAGTTGCCTCAAATGAGCCGCTGTAGCCACCGAGCTGATGGACGGGGACGTTTAGTGACTTCGTGACCCGGCCTCCGGAGATGGCATTGTGGCTAATGACGTTAACGCTAACTTAGCTAACCTATCCAGCTAGGTAGCCAGCTGGTGTTAGCTGAGTGCTTGGCTCTAGCTGGACCAGACGAGCTATCGAAGTTAGCGTAGCATTACATTATTTTAGCTAGCACACTGAATTAGCCGTTTGATTCACTGACTAGATCAAGAGCCAACACCAACCTCGGGAAGTCGACGTTGCCAGTCGCTAGACCAAAGCTTGAAAACAGTCGTAACCCAACCTCCTTGGTGATTTAGTTATCGTAACACTTAACGTTAGCATAAATCATGCAGTTTTAGTTAGGCAGAGCGTCTGGCGCTCTGCCCCTTCAGACTAGCGGGTTGTTAGCCAGCATTTACCGGGCATTGTGCTGTGTGGAGCAAAAGCATGCTAACTACCTACCTAAAGTTGATTTCCGGCTTTAGTTTTACAGGCAACGTTTACACGATGTAGTGAAATGTGTAATTGCATTCGGCTTAGTTACTCAGCAAGTGGTTGTGTTTGTCTAATTAACTTATATGACTGGTGGTGATCTAATACTTGCATGGGCCTTGCAGATTGTTGTGAGTCAAGTTTACCCTAGCTTGTGTGTTTGCCTCTTTAATATCAGCTCGGTGGTCGGCTAAGATAAACGTCACTTATAAAGATGTAAACCTTTGATAGCTGGCCAGGCTGTCTGAAACTCGTTAATGTTAAAACGATAGCAGTACAGAGTTTGTTTGGCTACGAATTTGTTAGCTACGTGACGTTAGCTAGCAAGATGAACAATCCAGCAGTCCTGCCACAAGAAAAGATGGAGCTGGATCTTGAAATCCCATCTTCGCTGATTCAAACCGATGGACACCTGAGAAGATCCAACAGTGCACCAATGATAAATGGCCTAAGGTTCTGCATATTGACTCTCTTACAAGAATATACCTGTAGGATATTTCATTGCATTCACTGTAACCTATGTGAATTGACAGAGGAACAGTAATTCATCTGTATACTCAAATTAAGAACCACCAAATGTGAATTAGTCATGAATGAGTCAAATTGTCATTACAGCGACAGTTCCCAAGTGTTCCAGAGAGAAGTTCTGCGCAGCAGGAGGAACAGCACCACTGTTGTCCAAAGGCCCAACATGGTACATATAAAGAGTTCTGCATTAAGACTGATATTGTATTGCGTATTAAATTAAGTTGTTTTTTCAGAGAGTTGAGATTATTCAAACTTTACACATCTTTATCTGCAGGTTCCATCATCACCCATTCGAGTCCCCAGCACAAGACTCCATCAAATAAAACAAGTGAGAAATGTATTTAATTATCTCCTCTTTTTAGGTAGTCTGAACACTCTGGAGATGCTGAGTGATGACCCGCATGTCAGACAGCCAACTGCTTCCCGAACAATAGGAAGCAATGGTGTTGGTTTTTTTAATACAACATGCTAGAGCAGAAGTCTTTGGAGTTAACAGGGCCGTCGATCTTGCAAGGTTGGTCGACTGGTAGTATCAGACTCCAACATTCCTAAATAGTTTTCTATCTTGTTGTCTTCCACTTAAAACTGTATGTACTGGAAATGTTCTCAGGATCAGCCTGGTGATGTGACCTTATTGGAAATGTGGCAATGTTTGCTGCTAAAGATCAACCTTTTTACTGAATATACCATATAGTTTGGAAAAACTAACATAACATTAAAAAATATATACTTTGGTAAGTTGACAGCAAAGATTTTTTTGGTATGTGTTCCTGTAGGAAGAGGGTGTCGATGTGATGAACAGAGAGACTGCTCATGAGCGGTAGGTTATACTAATATGAAAGTCAAATAAAGTTGAATCAGTTCATCTGGACAGAATGTTTTTTGAAAGAATAGTTTGATTACTCATCTAAGTGACCTGTCAAATCTCGACTGGCAGTAGGTATCCCCATCCTTAAACAATACAGTGCCATAATAACTGAAGATAACAATGTGCTCTTGTCCTCTTTCCCTGAGTTCAAGTACATCTGTCGTCATCATGCTGTGATTGCATCAATTCCCCAAATCTCTGAATAGTACACAGTACCATTGTGAGAGGTCTGTTTTATGTTTCACGATTGATCCCTACATTGTCGGGATGATCACAGACTTTGGTGGAGCTTTGGGGGTTAAGGGTGGATGCCCTTCATGACACCCCACGGCCTCTGATTCGTCAGTTCCTGGAGCATGCGCTCAACCACTGAGCTACCTTTTCCCCCTGAGTATATATTACAATTGTAACTCTTGTTAATGGTCACAGCAATTTTTATTCGAAAGCAGTCATTGTTTTCAGTCATTATGTGCTGTATATAAGTGTGGGTATACTCGCTGGCAGTTGAGACTAAAGCGTGATTAAACATTTCTCTCAATAAATGTTTTGTCCAGATGATCTGATTCAACTTTCTGTGATTCCCTTACTTGGATTATTGAGCATGAATAAAGAAAATGTATAAGGATTCACTTTGGAATCTTTGTTGCTCAGCTCTACTAATTGTATAGAATAATTTCAGTTTTGTTCTTTTATTATTTTTATTTTCATCACAGTGAGGTTCAAGTAGCTATGCAGATGACCCAGTCCTGGGAGGAAATTCTCAGTCTGGTAAGGAATAATTAATGTATCATAGTGTGCTGGCTCAGAAACTGGGCTTTTAATATTCCACCATTGTGGTTGTGTGCATTTCTTTGTCTTCACATTGCATGTTATGGCCCATGGCTATTTCCGACCACTCTGTTTGTAGAGTGTGAAGGACTAAAACATGCTATATAAGAAATCATGGAGTTAACAGGGCCACCAGTCTCTCAAGAACAGACTGAGTTGGTAGTATAATACTCCTACACTTACCCCTTTTTTGTTTGTTTCCCCCTTAATTTTAACATATCTTGCCAGCCAGCAGGTTATAAAACCGCAATACATCTTAAGTCACCGTACACAAATGTGAATTAAAATATTAAGTGTAAAATCTAATAGTAGTTGTATAGTAGCAAGTTTGAATACCAGCTTCTGATCTTCTATGAAATTGGTGCTTGATTTAGTTTTCCGTCAACTGCAAATTCAGTAAATGAAGCCATAACTCAACAATTTAAATGCAGTAGATGGCATGTGCTACTCCGTTCAAAGGCAACTATCTGTAGGTTAATGAAAAAAGATTCGTTTTGAGATTGGATTTAACAGGCTCAACAGACTGATTGTCTTATGGCAGCAGGCACATTGTTCCACAAGAACAGGGTGTGATGGGAAGAGCCCCTGCAACCATGTGACTCCTTCTAACTTTAAGTACAGACAGGAGCCCTGTTTTTTGAGGGCAAAGATGGTCAAATTTTACATCATTTTTGGATGCTACACTATGTGAAATCAAAGAGTTTTCAACCTTTATTGTTTCTTAATTTTTATTTTTTTAAAGGTGCTTATGGGCCTATGATCAGTGACTGTTTTATCAGAATTTAAAAACAGGAACTTAGTGACATTCAGTTTTTCACAGCAGCCAAGCAGGCCTCCAAATTAGTCATTTGAGTATGACCATCAGCCTTTAAGGGCACATACAGCTAAGTATCATCAGCACAGCAATATAAATTTATTCCCTGATTGTGTAAAATTTGGCGAAGAGATTAAATATAAAGAGAGAAATGTAGATGGCCAATAACTGTGCCTTGAGGTCCACCATATTTAACATTAGAGGATTCTACATTCAACATAATATCATAGCAGTGTTCGAGACAAGTAGTACTTGAGTTGAGAGAGCTAGGCTAAAATAATCATCTGTTCTGTCTAATTGTGTGGGAGCTGTGCTCAGTGTTAGAGCATGTGCTTTGGGGACTGATATACTAGTTGACAGCTTTGAAGCCTACAATTTGGGTGATAACACTTTTTATAATGTTGGATGTTGGATTCTATTTGGGGGTGCCATAGCAGATCGTCCATCTCTATCTCTTCCTGTCTTCTGCATCTTCCCCTGGCACACCAGCCACCTGCATTTATTCCCTCACCATATCCATAAACCTCCACTTTGGTCTTACCTCTTGCCTGTGCAGCTCCATATTCAGCATCATTCTCCCAATATACCCAGCTCTATACCATGCTCTTCCAAACATGTCTAAACCATCTCAATATCGCCTCTCGTGCTTTGTCTCTAAACCATCCAACCAGAGTTGTCCCTCTAATATACCCATTCCTAATCCTATCCTACTTGGTCACTCCCAATGGAAATCTTCGTATCTTCAACCAATCCAGTATGGAAATCTGATTTATGATCCACATAATTGAAATTCCTTGAGTAGACATATTACTAAATTGGTTGACTCCCCATCCAGACTACTTTTAAACCTAACAGGCCTTCTAATCACCTGAAACTTGCTGAATGATAAGTCCCTTGTGTCAAACTAAACATGGACAGCTAGCTATACTGTCAGACATTGTCTTCCTCCACTTTGAAATATTTTGTTCTTAACTGTTTTTAAGGACCATCCCACCATGAAAAAATTATCTTAGCTGTCAGATTTAAATTCAAATGCAAAATAGAAGCTGGTTAAGTAAATTAGGTGCTCAAACTCTTGATACAGGAGTGCCCATTATAGTCCTATATTTTATTGGCCTTTCTTAAGACCAGCTTTTGGAGTATGTCCTTGAGTCTGGCTCTGTCAAGTGATCCCACTATCTGTGTTGACCAGACATGGGTTTATACTGTAATCAGCCAAGTTCTGAACCATATTGGTGTACAGGAGTCATCATAGCGGTGTGTTGTACAACATAGCGCGTTTATAGTATTGTAAGGATATAATGTGAGATGAGATGCCCACCAATGTACTTAATTATTACAGCGTGACAATGACTTGGAGAAGTCTGCATCGTCCTCTCCAAAGCGCACTGACTTTTTGCCTGTGTCCCCTGCCCCATCCCCTACAAGAGGTATTGGAAAAAAGGTACATCCATTTTATCTACTGTTGGCACTGTGATTTTTCGGGTTAATTATTCAATAGTATAACTATTACTTATCATTTAGCCTTTTTTTAGGTTACAAACTAATTGTTTTATTTTCCTTTCTTACAAGTAGCAGTGTTTTTCTCCTTCCTTGCAAATCCTTGTGAACAGCAATGGCCGAACACCCAGCCCAATACCTAGCCCAACACGTCGCTTCAGGTAAGTACCTTGTCATCATTGGTCGCTGTGGTTCTTTTCAACCTAGTGAATTTAAATTTTTGATGTGTTGTTGCTTCAAGCTGTCATTGGGGAACATCTCAGTTTTGTACTGGACTGGGATAGCTAGGGCGGACCCAATTTGATTGAAATTTCACCCATGTATAATTAACTGAGTTCCCTCAGTCTACTCAGTAAGGAAGGAACAAAATAGTTTTCCCTCTAATTGATTATTTTCTAAAGTTGAAGACATGTTAAAATATTTTTAAGACATTAAATGTGTATGAATGTTCAATAATTTAGGCAAGGAAAACTCTAAAAGAATAATTATCAGGATACAATGTTTGAGAGAAACATTTCATCACTCATACAGGTCAAGTCCAGTCAATTTTACTTGTATAGCCCATTATCTCAAATTTGCCTCAGTGGGCTTTACAATAACACAACAACCTGTCCTTTGAGCCTCGCAGCAGATAAGGAACAAGTCCCTAAAAAACTTGCAGGGAGAAAAATAGGAAGAAACCCCAGGGAGAGCAACAGAGGAGGGATCTCTCTCCCAAGACGGACAGATGTACGATGAATGTTGTGCACAAAGAATAATACATAATTTAAAGAATACAATACAAGATCCTCTTTGACTTATGAGTCAAACAGGATTTTCAAGAAGATTGCAACTATTCACCAATCTTTTCTGAATAGTACACATTACCATCAAAACTGCAGTCAGTGGCCAATTTCCACATGAGAACAGCTTTGGTTTCAACCGTTATGCAACTGTATTGTTTATGAGGTGGGGATGCTGTCAGTTTAGACTTGAGATGTCAACTGTATGAGTGATTAAAAGTTTTTCAATAAATGTATCCAGATGAAATTATTCAACTTTTTTGAAGTCATCAAATGATCACTCATATGTTGTTGGTAAAGGCTCAACTTTACTGTGTTCCTAACTGAAATCTGCTCAACTTGAACTAATAGGTTTTGCTGGGCTATTACTATCCCCATTATTGTTCATTGAAGCCAATACCTATTTTTTTAAGATGTGATTTTTGTAAATGAATAACAAATTTTATGGAAGTAGCCTGAGTAAAATGTTAAAACATAAGAATGAAGTCAAACTGTAAATGTTTATAAAAATGTTATTAAATTACAAATGTGATGTACTGTTTAAAATTTAGATTTTTGGGAACAAGTGTTCCTAACCTTACATACTTGTTCTTTTACTTCAGCAGCCGGCGGAGTCAAAGCCCAATCAACTGCATTAGAGCCAGCATGCTAGGGCCAATCAAACGCAAAGGTGGGGTAACTGGTAACAATTTTCCCAGTTTATGTTAATCTGTAGTTAGTCCAAATTGGATATAGATGAAGTTAGTGGTTAAAATTCCACCTAAGCAACAGGATTTTTCTATTTATGAACATTTAGCATTTTCAACTGTTTTAAATCCTATCAAGACCTTTTTGAGAATAAAGATGAAAAAAGATGCTCTCACATGAAATGATAAAAATAATGGCAGTTTTAATGATTGTTTTAGATTATTTCAGTGTTCATTAGAAACAAATATTTTGGAACTGTACCTGTTGGCTGTTGATCCTGACTATAAATGAGGAGTCAAGTTTTTGACTTGGACTCAAGTTGCACTTAAATCGCATACAGTGCCTTGAGACGCCTCATAAGACTTGAGACTCAACTCAGACATAAGATTTTAGACTCTTTAATGATATTTATTTATTGCTGCAGTAACATTAATAAAATTTCTGACTAGCTGAATGTCACTCCTTCCCTTATGTGTAAATGTATGCCTCTGGTGGGCACAGTGACAGATGACTGGCAACCACACCTGCTGCTGTGCCATTTGTCATAAATTTGGGCTCTAAGGATTTCACAGAAGGCGAATATAGATTAATTATTAAATGTGACATCTGCGGTATCAAAATAAATGTTGTTGGCTTGACCACATCAAACTTTATCAGGCGCCTTTTTCCAGGTGTCTGATAAAGTCAAAGTTAGTCACTTGATAATATGGCAGTTTACATTAGCCACTATCTATGGTTAGCAAATGGCTCAGTGTCTGCTATCTGGCATTTGCATAATATCTTGAAAAGATGAGTTTGTTTACCTACCACACTTATTCTTATGGGGTGTTGACTTTACCATAACTATAAAAATGTTCGGGTAACTTAGTCATCCACGTTCCACTGCCACCAGCTTCTTGCTAATGTTAAACTGAGAGAAAGCCCACACTAATTATTAGTATCAGCTACAGACAGGTTACAGATGTATCATTGACTCTGTATCGTTACAGGCTTATTAGGGTACCTTTACAATGGTTTTGAGAGGCTAGAGGTATGTGTTAATTTCAAATAGGAGTAGTTGGATGCAGAGGACAGATTTCATTGTAAAAATATGTCCAAATAAAGTGTCTTTCCTTCCCAAATAAAAGGACTTTTCTCGGTTTTCCTATTTAAAAAAAAAAAAAAGTTTAAAAATGAAAGTAAAGGTGCAAGGCATACTGTAAAAAAAATCCAGCAGCGCTGAGACTGTGAACATGCCACATTCCCTACTAAGCTTCTTTTTGTTTCAGCATGGAAGGACATTTTATGCTACATGGTTTCCAGATTCACACACACACACACACTTCAGTGAGTTGACAAAATTCACTCCACAAAGTATCTGTGATACAGTCATGATCCAGCACTGATGTTGGTTAAATTACGGCCCTTGATTATCATCAAGACCCATATACCTACAACTCTCCACTGGTCTTGATTTGTGTATGAATACATTACTCTTATTGTGTTGCTAGTTCATACTTAAAATGCAGCCAAGTGCAAAAAAATATTGTATCTGATATATATTTTTCCTGGGGGAGGATATTGTACTTCTGTCATTGTGGAATTTCTATAGACAATATTGATTGACAGATTCCTGGTTGCTGGATTGATTTTCTTTCTTTCTTTTCTTAATTGCATGATCTCTTTTCACTGTAGGAGAGATGGAGACCGAGAGCCAACCTAAGCGGCTCTTCCAGGGTACCACTAACATGTTGTCCTCTGATGTCACCCACCTGTCAGATCGTGGTTCTTGGTAAGGCAACTACTTGTAGTCTGGAGTCTCTCAAAGGGTTAGGATCTCACCTAATATTATCCTCTATCACTTTCATGGGATTATTTCTGACACTAGCTACATCTTGTAAATTCATAACAAGCCAGAGTTGCCCCCAAACAGATCTTTTTAAGTCTGTCTCAAAGCAACTCTGTCTGCTGTTGGTAGGAATTTCCTGATATATCCTTACATATGAATAGCTTCGTTAAGTTAGTTTATAACTAAGCTACAATCATGAAGAAGCTATTTTTTTTAATTTGGTCACTCTTGTGTTGATACTTTTGACTGTATAATTGCTTGATCACTCAAATACCCAGAGATGATCCAAAATGAATATAATAATCAACACTTTACCAGAAAATCATGGGTGAGCACCAAAGCCAAATTAAGCCAACAATAACAGAGTTGTGCTTGCAAAAGGCCTATGGATGAAGTATACGATGAACACTATAATGCTCACTATCATACACATATGGTGGTATAGCTCAGGGTAGAGCAATCATCTGGTGATCAGAAGGTTACAGGTTCGATCCTCTGTACTACAGAAAGCATGTTGAGGTGTCCTAGAGCAAGACACTGAACCGCTAACTGCTCCCCAAGTTGCCACATGGTGGCTGATAAGAGTTTATTATTTTATTTTGTTTATACCATGAATGCCAAAAACCCACAATACATGTAGGGCTGATTAATTCCAGGACCTGGCTACTCTCAAGTCTGATGTGGATATGATGAGGGCATGTCAAATAGAAGTAAGTCAAAGGAACTTCAAATTACATGATATAGCCACATGAAGTAGCGTATGTTTATGTGCGCTCAATCACTTTATGTATTTTTCTAAGTCATGAAATCCCTTACAGGGTCAGATGGTAATGAGTGGTCTATAAGAGGAGCCTCTGGAATGTGTCCAGATATCAGCACAGTACATGCGTTGGACACAATAATGGTGTTATATGTTCATGATACAGATATAGCTTTAACATTATTAAACAATTATCATCATGGGGTTTGATTCTTGCTTTTATTACAAGCCAATGCTGTTGCCTTTGAATTTAGTCAAGTCATTATAACCACAGCCAACTGAAAACAAAGGGTGGTGAATTACAGTTGCCCTTTAGCCTTTACAACACCAGCGTTGAATTTCAGTTGCTGTACATTAACTTGGACTAAAGCTGTTAGTTTATGGACATATTTTCCACCATCAAAATGTTAAGAGATGACACAAAAACGTGACTATTTTTTTCTGAAATATAATAAAACATGCCAAAATTAACTTTGCTTAACTGCAAACAGTGTGAGACCCTCACAAATAGTTCCCCATACTACACGCAGTCAAAATGAACAGGTGGAGGATCCTGCTGGAACAGGAAGGAAAAGTACTTTTCCTACCATAAAATGAGTTGCTACAATACAGTTCATGATATGGAGACTTGTGAATTAACCATTTGTTAAAGATGCACCAGCATTAGACCAATTTTCTTTATTTAAATCTTCAAGATTGTTGCTTAAAACTCAGTGTTGGGACATCTATTTAGGATCTTTGAATCTCATGTGAGATTTGTATTACTAGAGATGTTGATATTCTACGTTAATTCCCCAGATGACTATTATCACAGTGGGTTGGCTCTCTTTCAGTCACTCCCCAGATTTGCTGGATGGCAGCCTTAGCAGCGTAAGCTCATCCACTGGCTCTCCAGGCAAGATGGAGGGAGTCTCGCCTTCTTCCAGCATTTCGCCCTTCACCCCCCTCCAGGACCTGTCCCCAAAGTGAATGAGGAATTGCAGGAGACACTAGAGGACAAAAATTGGCACAAAAGGAGTTTCCTTCTCAGACTCTCCAACTCTCCATCACCTAGCTTTAGTTAGAGGAATATTTTCCATCTTGCTTTTAATAGGCTGTTTTCTTTGCTGCATTTTGGAGGGTCTAGGTTATGTCTGAATCAAAGGAAACGAAAAGCCATGGATTTTTGGTTTGTACGTAGAGGCACTGGTAAGCCAAGTGATATGGGGGTGGACTGAAGACAGAAGCACCAGCTGCTAGTTGTGGATCCTCTATGGTGCTTTATCCCCATAGTGATACTGTGTTTATATGTGTCTATCCTTAAAACGTATCACACCAGTACCCTTTACTGGAGAGACATTGAGCACTGGACAAAAAAAAGACTGTTTGGATGTGTAGAATGCCCTGTTATGTGCCAGAAACCTAATGTCCACAGGCCTTCATATGTTCACAGTCTGATTTAACTTATTGTTTTCTTGCTTTGTTTTGTAAGTATGTATATATTAGCCATATTAAATATCATAGTTTAATTTGGTAATTGGCTGTGAGGTGAATGCAGGCAAAGGGCTTCAACAGCAAACATTTTCTTTTATAAAGGAGTGGATGAGAGAAAATTTAATTACATCCAGGGTTTAGACATGGTGATTTCCTCACCATTTTACTGTAGAAGTTGCGCTTTCAGCAGATGTTTATTATCTTTTTGAGTCTGTGAACTGTGGTGGTATACTCTACCTGTTGCCCATAAGCCAGCTCATCTTTGACTTGCTGCATTTTCATTGTCCTTTGTCTGGGCAAAAGACTCACCAAGCAGAAAATGACATGGGAGAGTGTGAGTGCAGTCACCACTGTTGGGATTTGAACACTATTGAGCTTACTCTGAATCCTGTGTTCCTATCAGGACCATCATGTGGACATACAGAGTAGTTAATGTGCATCAGCTTTCTTAAATGCTTTCTGGCACAAAAGCATATTTAAAAAAATTTGACATTGATAGCTTTATATTACCATTTAAAAAAAGTTCCGTGTTGTCGTTCACTTGAAATATGTAAGCAGTTTTTTTTTCATTGGTGCAGCATGCAACGAAACAAAATGGTGCCATTGCATTTGTAAAGAGGCTGCAGTTTCTGCTGTGGTTTAGGTGAGTTTGGTCCAAGATTTTTCTCCTGCAATAGCAAATGGGATGTATGCAGGAGCCAATGGCAAATAAATAAGGCTTCAGTGATTTGTCTTCAGAGATGATGCAGCAGTGTCAGCTAGGCCTAGATTGTGTTTTGCACCCGAGATTGATTGTCGCTAATTTAATGGTGGTTGTCCCCAGTGGAGGTCGAGAGTATGTCTAAAGCCCTTCAGCCTTTCATCTACATGTAAAAAAGCAAGGGAGTGATTGTAAATCATTTTTATGAAACTGTTCACCTTTTTTGAAGAAAACTGCAGTTAATGAAGCAAATGTCTTCTCTTTACATTAATAAGACAGAAAAAGCAAACAAATCCTTTTGTCCTATCTTTGACTTTTTTCTTGTTACGTGTCAAATGGCCTCAAACTACTGCGTCTGATTGAAAGGATATAGTCATCAAAGATGACCATCACCGTATGCTTCTGTCCTTCATGATCACCATCATATTGGAACATCTGGACTAAATAAATCTATTTCTTGAATACTTTTCATAGTATAACTCTTTAAAAAATGGTTTCCTGACTACTTTCTTATTCGATTTAAATTTGATGTTGCTATGGTGCACAAATGTATGCACGAGTATGATTGCACTAATGTTTTGTTAAATGCAGATGGTAGTTAAACTATTCTGAATGAGAGAATTGTTCTTACTGTCATCTTGCCACTAAGTCTGGGTTCCCTTTATTACCACCAAAACTCAATTTCCCTAGAGAATTTGGTAGATCATAGGAGGTATCGAACATCCAAACATCTCTTTCAGAGACCACTAAGAGCTCATTAGTGTTGAACAGTTCATCCAGGAACCAGATTAGAGCATTACCGCAGCTGGCTATGAAGCAGTGACCATGCAGTGGGACTTCATTGTTAGAGCTGATAATATACAAAATCAAGGATGACTGATTTCTCTTAACTAAAATCGTCATATAGACACAGGTGTACTTAATGCAAGACAGAAGTTGGACCCTTTATTAAATATTTGGAGCATGTATTCAATCCAAGTAAACTGCATTTATGAGACTTAAGTGGCATGTAAATGGACTCATTTTTATATGGCACCTTCCTACGCTTTACAACATATGCCTCCTATTAACCGACCATGGGGGATTAAGGCTAGATGCCTTTTTTCTGATGCCCTGTGGTGGGATCAAACCTGCGTCACTTGACTTTGATACATAAGCTCTATGGTTGAGCAACTGCACATAATGATGATATCCAGGATAGTGCTATCCCTTTAATAACATCTTTATAATGTAAAATGTCATTACTGCTGAATAACACTTGTTCAAACATATCCATACATACAGTGAACTGTGTTCAGTCATGAGTCTACACTAGCTTTAAAAAAAACTTTAATTAGACAGTATGACATTGGTTACAAGTAAAGACCATAACAACATTTTAATGGCTTTTTACACATGCATCATGTTTTCTTAAAACACCATTCACACTATGGTATTCAAGTTTATTCTAATCCTTTACCTCATGGCAACGGAAATACAGATGGACTCCTGGTGATATGACGTCATACAACATTTTTAATCAAATGTCCTTATATCTCTTCACATGCCCTTACAGGGGACCCCTCTTAACGACAGCCCTTCCCACTGAAACTAATTCCTTGACCCCTACAATGGAGTCTCCATCATTTGCTTCAGTTCAACATTGTAATGATAGATATTTAAATATATACTTGAAAGTAATCACACTAAAATGTACACTTAGGGGAGTGGGTGAGTTGACCAGATAACATCACCCTACTCTCATTAACACAGCCCACTGAGGCGGGTCAGAGCCTTGTGTGTCAATGTTCTCTTCATCCTTTGAATTCTAGATCTTCCATTCTCTCCAAGCCCAGAGCACTTCATGTTCGTAGGATGACCATTGTAAGAAGACCTTGAGAGGCAAAGACATGAAGTTGAATGCTTCATCACACACATTCAACAATGCAACTGGAAGATTTCATAAAGAGTGAATGAATATGGATATGCGTTATTGGGGAGAAGCTAAATCCTTTCCAATAATAAAGCTTATTAGAAAAGTTTTTAATTACCAAGAACATAAGCAGCTACGAGTTTCTTGTTGACACTTAAGTGGAGGTAGACAGGCACAGTAGATTCCTGGTCCCCCAAGGTTGGGAGCATTAGGGCCGCCATACAAATCAGCCCAAGCAGCACCGTCAACAAACTAGGCCCTCCAGAAGCAGGCCGACTTTCTACCAAACACAAATCCACATGAGACACTAACGTTAGAGGTTACACCTCAAAGCATGGGAAATGGCCATTCTTTCATGACACCATCTATCATTTATCTTTCTGTAACAGAGCCTCCCAGCCAAAGTATTTCAAACGAGTGTACTTGTACCACTGGACAGACAATAAACATTGTGAATTTTGATTTAAGAAAAGACTTGTGTCGTTTCTTTAATTAAAACACAAAATCAGATCTGCAAGATGGACACAGCACCTTTCACTTGACGGTGAACAATGAGAAAGCTAGGGTTTGATGATTGCTACAAAAGAAAATGTTTCTATAGCCATTCAAAGACTTGAGGGATAAAGTTGAGGCCATGAATTTGAAGAGAAAAAGGGTGGCTTTGACAGTACTGTTCTGAAATTTTTTCAATATTTTATGGATAGAAAGAGAATATTAATCAGAATAAATGATGAACCAAGCCACCCCCCCCACAAACCGCATACATGGTTTCCCGCTGACTTTTAGTGTGCTATTTATCCACTCTAGGTTGCTTTGGTGTGAGATCCAGAGTTTTGGAAATATCTGCCTTCTCTCGAATACAACGGAACCTGATTGGACCCAACTTGTTATTCAAAGCAGACACAAAAACCAACATTTGAAAAACTCAATAGCAATGTCTCTTTCCAGAAATCATGACCTGGTTACACCAGATAATCTGCAGATCTTGTACCGACCAGTTTCATGTAGCAGCTATTTCCTTAGATCAAACTACACCTACATGAAACTGCTTACAAGTTCAACAGATTATCTTGAGTAACTGAATCATGATTTCTATTGAGTTTCACACAGACACACCCACACACACACTTTGAGTAACACGAGCAATCGACTTCCTTTCCTTTGAACAAAGAGAAGGCAGACATCCCTTCAGCTGATACTTTCAAAAATCAGAAACTCAAACCCAAATGATCTAAAAAATATTCATGAACTGATTCACCTTTTTTGATTCCCTTACCTGGATTATTGAGCATTTATCAGGAGAGATCTCAAAAAATATCTTGGGGTGATCTATCCTTTTAACTTAAAATATCCATGTAAGACTGGGATAATTTAAATAAATAAAGGATTCCCTTATCAGTCCCGCAAGGGGAAATTTGGATTTCTCTGCGTTTTTGACCCAACCTATTGTATAGGAGCAGTGAACTACCAACATATGGCACTCGGGGAGCAGTTAGGGGTTAGGTGTCTTGCTCAAGGACACCTCGACATGCTGTATGCAGGACCAGGAATCGAACCTGCAACCTTCCGATTGCCAGACGACCGCTCTACCCACTGAGCTATGCCACCAAAAATTTCATTTATTACTTGACAGTAGATGGACCGACCATGTTGGCTGTCCACAATTTGAACTAACTACCAATATTTTTTTTGAACCCCTAACTCCTCCCCAAGGACTGCAGCTGCTCTCTGCTCCTCTACAATACAAATAAATGCAGACAAAAAAATCGTTGGAATACAATGACCAAATAAAATAACGTTCCATTTATTTAACATCAGGTATTTCTATAAGGAAAAGAAACTGTTTACATATTCTCCTGAAAAATATGAAGAATTATCCAAAACATCCAAAATATCCTCAGGTACATACCTAAATCAAACAAAACCGGATCAAATACTGAAGCGACAATCTCAACCAAAGCACAAGGTCTACAAATGGTCCCCATATCCACCACTTCAACACTGACAAATGGCGCCATCTAGCGGCACGATACACGATACATGTACCAAGTCCCATCGTTTACCATACCTGTCTGAAATGCTGTCTGTTCAAAGAAGACGCTGTCGGCAAGCTGCTCTTTGATTCTGCGTTCCTCCTCTTGTGGCCGGGAGCTGGTGGGCTCCTGTGAAGCAGAGGGTCGCAACGTGGCGGTCACCTCTTTGCGGCCCAGAGCTTTCCGCTGGCTCTGCTCAGAAACCTGCAGCCGGAACTTATCATACACACCATAGTGGCAGGCCCGCACATCTCTGTGTCTTATCACTCTGAGTATACATAGACAGACAGTTTAAAAGGCCATGCTGTTTAACCATGTGGGGCATTCAGTAGTCACAATAGCACAAAAAACAACAACAACAACAACATGCAATATCAACAATTCAGTATCAGAGTGGAGGAACATGATCTGCAACTGATTCCCATTTCATCAACTTGACATGTGAACTTCTGAAAACTCATTAAGCATTACCCAAATATTATCATCTGGCACATAAAGACAAATACAGGGAGCTAAAATGTATTCCGAGCGACGTGTTGCAACAATGAAGAGGTGTAGAGTAGAAAAATTGAATTTGCATCTGACTCACATGTCCACACAACACTGTGGCTTTACAGCTCCGGTTGCATCCACAACAGTATATTTGTTTGGCGCGGTGCACAACACTGACGGGGACAGAACAATGAATAGTGCAGTCTTCACTTGCAATAAAGATGACATTGACTTCAATTTGAAAAGACAGAAAACAACAGTAATCATACAGTATGTGTCATTGCTCCTGCTAACCTTTGAACTTGAGGGCGAACTCATAAGGGTTGTAGAGGGTGAGCACCTGCTTGTGAGACGTCTGGTTATCTGCATAGAACACGAGCTCAGTGGGGAACACGAACACGGGAAGGCTTCCTTCCACCAGCTCAGGCTGTCGACTCTGCGGCTGCTGCATTGGCTCCAGCTGAGCTCTCCTCTCCTTCCCGTGCACTGTCCGGCTGGGCCGCCCCACAACTCTCCAGGAACTCCAAGGATGAGTCAACTCCCTAGGGTGGAAATGGGACTTCCCGCTCTCAGTTACTTAAGGCCATGAGATGATGCAGGGCTAGATTAAAGAAGATAAGTCACATGGAAGAGGGCTTGACTCCATATCTGCTAGTTGATCTGTTTGCATTAGAGGGGAGGGACAACTATCCCTTTGACCTCCAGGCAAGAGTGATGTGGTGAAGTGTGAGGGCAGGGTTTTGACGAAAGGCATTACAAAAGCTAATCGATAAAACAGTAAGGCATGCTCTCAAATTGAAAGACCACCTTCTTGAAGGACGATAGGTGAGAGTCATCATAGAAGCAGAAGAAAAAGTCCACGTGGCTGAAAACGTGTGTGTGTGTGCGTATGTGCGTGTGTGTGTGTGTGTGTGTGTGTGTGTGTTTACTTCAAGGGGGATGAGACTTGTGGCGACGCAACAAGTTTATTCTCCGAAGACAGGGTTTACTGGCGGTGAAAACATTTCACAACCCTCCTTATTCCATCAACGATAGTACATGGATGGTTTAGCTTCATCTTACCAAAAGCGTGACTTTACATGAACATATAGTTGATGTCACAGATCAAATGTCACGGTTAAAACTGCACCGGGCTTTTGTAATTGCATCTTAGACCACATGAATACAGCCAGGCAAGGCTTGAGCAGACACAGTGCCCTAAACCTGGATATATTTTTCTGACCAGAGAACGACACACGGGTATGCCAATAACAAAATGATGTTTGTGACCCAGTAACTAATAATAGATAGATAGATAGATAGGATAGATAGATAGATAGATAGATAGATAGATAGATAGATAGATAGATAGATAGATAGATAGATAGATAGATAGATGGATAGATGGATAGATAGTCTATTGACCAATTGATTACAGAGATCACATTAACAACAGCAACAGAACGACACCCATATGACAATAACACGATGTCGGTTCTGACCAAGTTATTTATCAGGTAAACAACCACAGGTTGTGTCACATAATAGCATTGAACGGAACATTAAACCCTGTATTATGGTAATGATTCTCTGCTATTGACCTGTTTGAGTGACACATTTGGAAAATAATTATCCCGTCTGACTGTAAGGCTAACGATGGACAACAATTTTGACGATAGCTCTATAGCATTAGCCTGCGAACAAAACCCACAGTCACTGTCACACGCTTGACGAGCACTGACACTGCCAAAAATTACAACAGACTGATTTTAAATCAAGAGAGTTACGAGAGAGTGAAATAATTTTACCTTGGTGTTGTCAATGTACGGGTTTATCTCGGAGTGTCGCAAGTGTCTTTCTCTTATCCCACCCTGTTTTTGTTTCTCTCGCCGTTTTCTTTGTCAATATTACGACGCAGCCAGCGCGGTGGATGATGGGATACTGGAGGCTAAAGGAATTCCGTCGGAGTACGACCGTGACGTCATCAACATGGACGCCAATGTGTAGTTTTTGATCAATATGAATAATAACAGAAACACTTGCAGGGGGGTTGACGGTAGTCTTGAGTTATTTATTATCATTTTTACGACACAAAGGATTTCAAGGTTCATGGTGCCTGTTTCCCTCATCTTCTCTATCAATCGGCTAAAATCGTTGATTTAGTCGACTTAGACATAAAATGGAACTCGAGACATGTTCCACTTGACTGAGGCATCATATGTGATAAATGTACAAATTCGTTGGCCAGATCAGCAGTCACACCACAGCGATTTATCAACTTGTGTATGGTCGTAAAAACACGCAGAGGGTGGGAGCAAGCGCCTGTCAAAAAAGAGAGGGGTGGGATAAAACCTCAAGTAAACACATCTAGAGATTACCAGAGTTCAACCATCAACACAAACCCGGATCTCTGCCAATTTTAAGGGGTAACACAGAAAGTACGGGGAACACGGCTTTGATCAGGGTGCCTTCTCATGGCGTTAACGTGATTCCCAGCCCCCAACAGATCACCGGAGACTATAGGCACATGGAACGGCAAAGGGATGGGGTGAGACCAGGGTTTTGAGCTATCCGCGTTATTTTCATGCGAATGGTTTTCCAGAGGCTGTATCATTGGGGTAAGAAGTAGAGGACATCAACAGAAAGCAGGAAAGCGCGGTGCAACGCGCCCCTCCCCCTTCGTTCATGCGTTGTGCGGAAAGTGGGAAGTGAAAAAACGTTTACGATCGTATAAAGAGAAAACCGTCCCGGGCTCATTACATATTTATACATTAACAGGGAGGGGCCACTGTAGTGGGGATCAGCCAATACCGCGGTGGCGGCGGGACGGAGGCGTTTCGCTCCGCTCAGAGCAGAACTTCAACAGCGCGATCTCAGGCATTGCTTGGGAAAGGCAGATAGAGAGGGCAGCGGCGAGGGGTGGTTGTACGACCCTCTTTTGGGGGGGTCTGATTATAACAAAAATATATAACACACATGTGTGGACGCCCCAGCCGCACAATAGGTCATATGTGGACCATAGGTATTTTAGAAAGCATATAGCTGCAATAATACATCTACAATGCCTATTTTACTTTTCCTGTTAGACACGTCCGCTTCTATGAATCAGCGCACTTATTTGGGTACGACGTATCTGGACATTGCTAAAGGCGCGGTTGAGGTCTTTATGAAGGTAAAGATTAATTTTACCCCGACATTTTTTCAGCGACTATGTGGCTTTGGTGGAGAGCATAGGGTCCCTTGGACAAGATTTATCAAAAATAATATGTATTGTTTGGTTTTCTTTTGACAGCTGCGTGCCCGAGACCCGGCTAGTAGAGGCGACAGGTACATGCTAGTTACATTCGATGATCCACCATACGGAGTAAAGGTAATTAGCAACTGGTGCAATTT
Organism: Regalecus glesne; assembly: GCA_900302585.1. NCBI lineage: Eukaryota > Metazoa > Chordata > Actinopteri > Lampriformes > Regalecidae > Regalecus > Regalecus glesne. Next base: position 38,917 of record OMLC01042023.1, read on the forward strand.
TTTCATTTGGTAAATCGAAGATATTTTTCTGTCAGCAAGACTTTACTGTCCATCTGTTTTGTAGCCAGACCTGGGCGGCTTCCCGGTGGCGAGATCGGCATATGTATATACATTTTTTTTTGCTTTCTAACCCGCAGACCCGGAGCAGCGTACCCTCTGCACAACAGCGGACATTTTGCTTTTGTGTTGAGAAAAGTCTCGGGCGTCGAGATGGAGGCGGAGAGATTTATTATCTTTCCTGACGTCTCTGTTTTTTTTCTGACATTGCATAGTCTGGATTGGTGGATTAGCCTGCACATCATCCACCTCCACTCCCCTTGCATCGGCTCTATGGCCGACCTCCCTGCATTGCCATTGGTCAATCAGGACCGAAAGTTGATAAACCCTATTCCATCATGAGCTTCTTTTTATACATTAAAACATGACTGTTAGCTGAAGGGAATCTGCCATTAATCACACGGCAGTCTTTGTCAGGCTGAAATAATATTCAGGGTAGAAAGCTCATCATTCCCCAGCACATTCTCTCTCTCTCTCTCTCTCTCTCTCTCTCTCTCTATCTCCCTCCCTCCCTCATAAAACACTGGCACACACAAACAGCATGTGAAGCATCGCAATGATTTCAGAGGCTTATGTCAGACAAACTATCCGCAACACAAGCCTATTGAGTCTCTTGCGATCTGACACCCCTCTCTGTACATTTTCAGACTTAATTAAATATGTTCTATGGTCCTTAGGATGTCCATGTACAGCTCTCACATCCCCTATTCTACTTCAGTGACTGATAATGTATTAGCAGAACTCCTCAGGATTGCTAAACAGCCATTCTTTGTACAGAATGCTCTGATTGCAGTTTGTTTTCGACGCAGTCCATCCCATTTCATGAACTCTCAATGACACGCTGAACTATTTCCTCTCATATAATTTGATTTTTCTCTCCCCTGCCTGCTTGTCCCTGAGGGCAAAGGTCACACTGTCAAAAATAGAAAGTAATCTGGCAGTTTTAACTCTAGTACTATGCTATGACATTTTGATAAAGTAGGGTATAGGTAAAAAAGAACCCCTTTTAAGGATCTTTTTACATCCCTCAGCCCTACAATTTAAATTAATCAACTGTTTTTAGATCACTATTTGAAAAATAAACTGCTCATGAGATATCAGTAAGACATGGGTGGGCATTTTCCCTGTTGAGTCATTTTCACCTCCCACTGTAGGTGGTAATTAATCTCAGGGGGTCCTTTTTTTCTTTCACTGAGACCTGTCTGAATGTAGTAATTCATTACTCGAATGAACATGAGCTGTTTAGAAGACATAGTACGTTTATGAGGACACCCTGTCCATTTGAAGCAAGCCATGAATTTAACTGTAATGCAGAAGCACCGTGTTCATTTACACCCATAGCTGAAATAAAAATATATGGAGTCAATCATTGAAATAGTACCACTCAGGGCTGTGTTTTGCTGTGAACTAGTCTTCTGTGTAGTCACTGAAGGTTTTTTATCGATAAGATAATCTACCAAGGGCAGCGTGGCTCAGGGTGTAGAGTGAGTTGTCTAGTAATTGGAAGGGCACTGTTTTGATCCCCTGCTCCTCCACAGAGCATGTGTAGGTGTCTTTGAGCAAGACACTGAACCCTTAACTGCAGCTACAGCTGTCCACGGCTCCTATACAATAGGTTGGGTTAAATGCAGAGGACAAATTTATTGTGAGAATACAATGACCAAAATAAAAGTGGCTTTCATTCTCCATTTTGTTGGGTGGTGTTTGCCATTTAGTTTATATCAGTGTCCTTAAGTGCTCAGAATGTCAGAGGTGACGAGCTACGGACTACATGAAGCTGCTTAGATGTGATTAACAGTCTCTTCTCCTTCTCGCATACCACATACTGCTAGTATCCTAGTCGGATTCCAAGCCCATCCATAAACACAATCCAGGTGGTCCTCGGTGAAGCACATTTCTCTCATCCTGAAGTCTGTTATTAACCCTCCCATTCCTTAAACTCCACACTTTGTTGCACCAAGGGTTGTGACAATCAGACGAGGCTATCTGCCGCGGGGTTACTCTGATAGTGGGTTACTGTTACACGGGCAATAAATTGTTGATATGTAAAGAGAGGCGAGGAGGTTGGGCGGGAAGAAAATGAAAATACTACTCTGTAGTCTGCATTATTGAGTGAGAGCCAGGTCTGGTGTTTCTGCATGCTTACAGAAGGGATTTTTTGGCTTCAGTTGATTTAACACAAGCTTTCAGTCACTGATTTTAGCATGAGTTCTCTGTTACTTCCTTCAGTGTTTATTGTTGTTGTGGTTTTTCTTTTTCTTATGGCTCAGTGGCTTGGTAATGGTGCATAAATGGCTTGTAAACTGTGTATTCAAGTCACATTTGTTACAGGCGGTGGGATTCTTTTTCAGAATGATATCTCATGATAATCTTAAAATCTAATCATATCATTGCCCTGATAATGTGATTCAAACCAAATCAACATGATGCCCCCCCCCACACACACACACTCCCTGTATTGCCGTCTCTCCCTCTCCCTTAAAAAGCAATGCGGTAATGCTTACCATTAGGCCGCTAAGCTCGCAGGTTATCCTCAGATTACTACACATAAAGCTGGAGCAGTAAGGTACTTCGGCTCGGTAGAGGAAAGAGCAGGACCGGTAACATAGACTCCTCCTCTCCCATGAGGCTATGTCTTCTCTCAGAGGACAGGCAAGGGTTAGAGATGTATTTTGGGATTCTCATCATAGGAGTACATAAATTTGGATTTGTTATTCTCAAGTGAAATCCTTCAGCCAAATGTTGGAGCTGGACATTTCATCCTGAACCAACATTTGACCCTTAGTAATAACACCCCCCCTCCAAATAAAACAAAAAGACTAAACCTAATTCAATAAATTCATTAAGATGTAGTAGTTTGTGGGGAGTTAATGGGCTATGTAGTCATCAACTCTGTGCTTGGGGTAAAAGTCATATGTCTAGAATAATGCACCATGAATGAGACTTCACTAATACTATGCTACACATGTTTATTATTTCAGGCAGGCTGGAAGGAGAACCATGCCACATTCATGAGTGAGCTGAAGAACCTGCAGGCATCTGGGTTGACCACGCTAGGTCATGCTCTCCGCACAGCCTTTGACCTGCTTAACCTCAACCGTCTTGTCTCAGGCATTGACAATTATGGACAGGTATTTTGCACAGAGTCCCTAATATGTATTTCTTACCTATCAGCAATACTTTGCATAGCAGCTTTTTTTTAAATGTATGGATTCATTGTGTGTGCTTGTTATTATAGTATATACAGTCTTTTTCATTTTATAATTCATGCACTATTTGTTGGGGCCCATTGTTATAAAATGTGCATAAGTGGCCGAGCAGCTACGTGGTGATCACAGCTGATTCAGATGCCACTGACAAAATTGGGCCCTCGTTCTCTCTTTATGGGG
>OMLC01042023.1:47750-62356 GCA_900302585.1 Regalecus glesne
CCATTAAAAGTGAGAAGATTCTTCATTCCCCTGAATCTGATCAAAATTAGACCTGACCTACTACTGACCTATTAGACCTACTACTACTACTGCTACTGCTACTGCTACTGCTACTGCTACTGCTACTGCTACTGCTACTGCTACTACTACTACTACTACTACTACTACTACTGCTACTACTACTACTACTACTACTACTACTACTACTACTACTACTACTACTACTACTACTACTGTCCATCCATCCAGCCATTCTCAGCCACTTATCCAAAATCAGATTGTGGGGAAAATGGAGTCTATTATTATTATTATTACTGTTATTCACACAAACTAATTTCAATGGTGTTATTGTGGGTCCAAGATTTTTACTCAATTCATCTACACAATGTTATCAACCTAAGACGGTACCAAAAAAAAGACTATGACCCATTATGTCACTCATTATGTGAGTGTGTAGGTGTGGAACATGTATCCTTGTGCCAATGACATTTCTTTCTCGTTTCATGTAAGTAGAGAAAATGTGTATAGCATAGTAATTGCTGTTACAGCTTCTTGACATGAATATTAATGGCTGAAATGATTAGAAGAAGCAGATGAAGGCATAGAAAACACAATGATTTAATTTAAAACATGTGCACATATGAATGATAAGGAATGACATGGGGCGGCATAGCTCAGTGGGTAGAGTGGTCGTCTGGCAATCAGAAGGCTTTAGGTTTGCAGGTCCTGCATACAGCATGTCAAGGTGTCCTTGAGCAAGACACTGAACCCCTAACTGCTCCCTGAGCGCCATATGTTGGCAGCTCACTGCTCCTATACAATAGGACGGGTTAAAATGCCGAGAATTCCAAATTTTCCCTTGCAGCACTGATAAGGGAATTATTATTTTATATTATTATGTAGACATATAAAAATTAATGGCTAAAATGATAATTGCAGACTGACTTTAGGCAATTGAGCAGCTGTAAAACTAATAGTCTCTCCACTCGTTCCTGTTTTACAGGCAAAGATTGAATCAGACCGTCTGATTGTGTCCGTGGGGAAGAAAGCACCGCAGGAGACCGGCATAAAAGTGAAAAACCACTCCAGCTCACTGTCTCTCTCATACCACCGCGACTTCAAACAACTACTGCAGGGAATCACTGGGGAAGTGCCCCTTCGCCTGGGAGACATCAACTTGAAAGAGTTTGCTGGCTTTCAGATCAGCCTGCTCAACAAGGTGGATGTTGGTAGCAGTAGAATCATTCCTCAAATGTACACCAGAATATACTACTTTTGAGGAGAGAGAGAGAGAGAGAGAGTAAGATTGAGCGAGAGAGAGACAAAACTGTTTGACATGTTGTTTGATGCTCAAATTTACCACTTGTCGACAGGATCTAAAGCCTCAAGCTTATCGAAATGCTTACGACATCCCAAGACGGAACCTTTTAGATCAGCTCACCCGAATGCGGTCCAATTTACTACGGACAACACAAAAATTGATCAGAGGACAAGATGAAGGTATGTCACTGAAGGTACAAAGTACTTAAGTACAATATCTGTTAATTAAATATGTTTAGCCATTCTTTGCCATCCTGAGGAACTTAGTGCTCATTGGCCAAAGTGGACCCAGTAGATAAATACTCTAAACTTTTTTTTTATATGCAAGGCCTATGAATGATAAAATACTGGATGTACTTGCAGTCTGTCATATCACCATTGTACTGTGCAGACATTATTTATTTGAAAGTTGAGACTAGATCCTCCAAAGATACAAAACCTACTACTTCCATTCACGTTGTCTTCAGGTGGATGTTGAGGTCTTAATAATCATAAATGCCCTGTGGTTGTTTATTGTCAGACTACCTGCACAGTATTCCAGTGGCTCAGATGGGAAATTATCAGGAGTACCTCAAGATGATGCCATCTCCACTGAGAGAGATTGACCCTGACCAACCTAAACGTCTGCACACATTTGGGAATCCTTTCAAACAGGACAAGAAGGTATGACATATAATATGCATACATACCACAATATTAATAAACTTCTCTCAATGCTGTAGTCCGTTAACCTTTTATGTGTTATTTCTGTCCATTGTATTCATCTTAGGGAATGATGATCGATGAGGCAGATGAGTTTGTTGCAGGCCCTCAAAACAAGAAAAGAGGACATTCGGGGGATTCCGGCTCAGGTACTGCACTGAAGAGAAGGCGGAGCATGTCTCCGTTGTTACGGCGGCCTCAGACTCCTCCAATGAATGCCAACCATGTAGCAGGGAAGAACCCATCAGGGGTCACAGGGCAGCAGTGCCCCATCAAGCCCATCCCACAACACAAAGGTACATAATGGACAGAATAATGGACATTGGTTTTATGAGTCAACAGTACTAGGCACACCTTTTAGTGTTCTTCCTGTAAAGAGGATGGGGATTAACTCACTGAACTATTTATTTCATGCCTTAATACAATCCATAGTATTTACAGAATAGTCTTAAATTACTCTTTGAGTATGACCTTTAATTTAGATTTATAAATTAATCCACTACTCCTTTCCCTTACAGGACCAGATGGCAACATTGTGGTAGTTACTGAGAGCAATGGGGAGGGGGGTCTTGGTCTCGAGTCAGGGGATAGCTGGCCTGCTGTAACAGACTGTGCTGCAGAGAGTCCTGAGTCCCTCAGCCAGGAGGAGACAGCTGTGTTGACTGCGTCTGAAAGGACAGAGGACATTTGTGGGATGGAGGATGGGCTACTCGAGGATGGTCTGGATGAGCAGACGGTGGAAATAAAGCAGAACTGTGAACAACTGAGCCCGTCAAGCCAGAAAGATATGTTAGTGGATGCTGACACTGACCGAGTAATGCCTGAGACCATAATCATAGCTCCACTAGATGGCAGCCAGGCAGAGTTGAGGACAAGGGTCATCAAAGAGGTCCGCAAACCTGGCCGCAGTGAGTATGAATGACACCCGAGCTGATTGGACCATGGGTTGAGATGTAATCAATGGAATACTGATACATTTCGACACATTTCTTGTATTTCAAAGTAGTATAATTAAAATTATTAAGTATCGGTACGATCACATCAGATAAGAGACTAAATTGTATTTTGAGTCACCACATTGATATTACAAATATATATTCTGATCAACTCAGGGATCATAATAAAGGCTTATGAAAATTTTATTCATCTTTAGCTGTCTCTGCTCTTTTTGTTTGTTTGTTTCTTGCCTCAGACTATACAGCAATATTTAGACTACTAGAGGAGGTGAAAGGACCGTTTAACGTCCAAAGGTACTTCATTCATCATGCTATCAAAGAGGCTGCAAGGTAAGAGACATTGTCCTCAGGAAACCCCTATCCTTGTGAATAAGCTGATCATTTTAGTGACAACCCATAACATTTAGTCCACTTACGTGTGGATGATTAACATGGTGTAATGTAAGGGTGACATGGCTCAGGAGATAAAGTGGGTCGTCTACAGTGGTAGATGACGCTTTTATCCAAAGTGATGATACAATTCAGAGTTAGTACAACACAAGTGAGGATCTAGTCAGGAGTGAACAATGTGAGTAGGTGCCCCAAAGCTAAGCTCAAGTCCGCCTCAAGGCACCATCAGGTAGTGCCTACAGGCAATGTACATGGTGAATAGAAGTAGAATCCCCTCCCCCGTTTTCATACTAGTGATCTAGTAATTGAAAGGTTGCTTGTTCAAACCATTTGTACTTCAGAAAACGTGTTGGAGTATCCTTGAGTAAGACACGGAACTCCTAACTGCTCCCCCCGGGTGCTGCAATTGCCCACTGCTCCTATACAATAGGATGGGTTAAATCCGGAGGACCTTATCATTTTAAGAATACAATGACCAAGTAAAGTGGCTTCCAAAGTAAAGTCTTTTCTTTGACAGGGGGTGCATTAGCTTCACAACCACTATGATCTGTCTTGCTTCAGTCTCATCCTTTTGTAGTTTAAGTGCCCTGACAATCCCATTAGCACTAAGTCTTAAGTATATAGTTGGCAATGTTACAGAAACAAGTTAATTTGAATGAGTACGTCTAACAGGTTGCTTGGTTCATTAAAATGAACAGAAAATTGTGTATATTTATCTCAACTCTCTAATTTTACCATTTCTCTCTCCCTCTCTCTTTCTTTTCTCTCTCTCTCTTTTCTCTCTCTCTCTTTTCTCTCTCTCTCTCTCTCTGTCTCTTTCTCTCTCTTTCTCAATTTCATGTCTCCCAGGTTCAAGAAGCGGGTGTTAATCCAACAGCTGGAAACCGCCCTGATGGAACTGGAGAGGAGGCAAACAACAGTTGCCCGACTCAATAATGATCATGGCAGATAGTGAAGAGATCACGGTTCCATGCAAACAAACACAGCCACAACAAAGGCAAGAGAGGACCCCTGGTTTGAGGACAGGGCAGAGAAGACCCATCTTTGGAAAAAAAGACCTTGTTGTGTGACTTTGATATGAAACAGAGGGGAAACTTAAGGGGAAAAGAAAAATCCCCAGACAACCGATTCCCCTGCTGTCATATCCTGCTAGAGGTGGAGTTTAAGGGGTTTAACTGTAGGAGCGGTCTGGAGCAGATTGGTCGGGGATGAGTAACGAGACTTTAATTATATAACCCTTTTTAATTTTGACTGATGCCATTGACATCCATACGCCTCTTGTCTGTCCACACATTGTGACGCCGGACACTTGAGTACTCCATACAATAGGAACACCATGAGGAAGAAAATCTTTAACGGCAGGGGACTGGATAGTTTCATGAGAAGCCTTCACTGCAGCTACTTTTGCCATGATTTTTTTCAGGAAAGGAGCTGCAAGACAGCTAATTACTACTACTAACAACAAAAAGGACCTATGTTCAGCTGGCCTGAAATTTAAATGTTATTGTACTGTCAGGCTGTACGTCAGGCGCCGTGGGTCTGATCCCACCATGGGGCATCAGGAAAGGGCATCCGGCCTTAATCCCCCACGCTCAGTAAATGTGAGACACATATTGTAAAGTGCTTTGAGTGGTCGCTAGACTAGAAAAGCGCTATATAAAAATGAGTCCATATAACATTTACTTTCTACAATACATTATTGTGCACTGATATAGACCTGTGCCTCACATGAGAAATCAGGTCTACCTCATCTACTTACAGTCTATCCACAACACCATCTTTGGAGCCAATCTATTCTTTCCTCGACCAAGTGATTAACAATGGGGCATTGTGCAGGCTTGTTTATTGATCAAATGTTAAAAAAAAGAAAAAAGTTTGACCTGCCAACAGAGCAATATGAAATATGTTGAGCAGAACTTGAGGGCCTTGACTGCAAGGATAGCAGCTGTTGGAATCCATTTTAAGAGGCTGGTGTTGAGCCAAAGCCCCCCTCACCCCCCCTGCACTCCCTGTCCACAGCACTACAGACACTCCATTGATTCTTCCCCAGAAGTCCAATTGTGTTCCATGGGATCTGCATCTGCCTTGACACAGTTGACAGTCACCCAGTTCACAGCTGGGTTATCCGCCTCCTGCTGGATTTTACATAGACAAAACAAAAGGAACCAATTCCATGTTTCCCTTTTTTTAAATGAAAACTGTACACTACTTTTTAATGTTCATAAGGACTATAGAGTATTTTTTTGAAATTTATTTCAGAGCATAAAAGTATTTTAATAGTTGTATAATGTCCATTTTGTAAACTGAAATATATTATTGAAATTTTTATGAAGCTTACCTTTTTTAACAAAACAAAATAAACTACAAAGGTAGAATGTGTGTGCTGGTGTACATTGAGCAGGTTTGATGGCCTGTTACTGCACCACTTACATTTTCAGAAATCAGGAATCCTCAGCCATCAGATCCACTTGTATCAGTTCCATGTATAGGTGTATTACAACTGAAATCCACTAAAATGAAGAATTTTCCCCAAACGGTACAGAGGAAGAGATATAAATGAGTTGTGGCTCTGGAACACACAACAGCCTTGGACATGTTCGATTCGTCTCCAATCTTTACAAACATTTGTTTAGCCTGGAAATGGTCTGAGCAACTGCTGTTGGCCTATTCACTCACCAAATACAGTAATGAAAAGCTTTCCCTTTCAGTGAAAGGAATTGGGACTGATACACTGTTAAACTGAATTTTTGCAGCTGAACCATAATGAGTTATTTTCAGAATATCCTGTTTGATTTATGGTGCCACCTTTGCTCAAAATGTATTTATGCTACTGATGCTGTTACGAGCCTGGCATCCACCAAATCTAAATGCAGCTTTGTCAATTTAGCATGCTCTGATACATTTCTGCCAAGTGTCCCATACATGTTTTATGCATTATTAAAAGGCAGAAATTATTTAGCTCTAACCCCACCCCTGGTACATATAAGGGTTAAGTATATCATAAAAAGATACTTTATCATCGCATTGGCCAAGGAACTTCAAAATCATGCCCTCGACTAGAGACGAAATAAACGGATGATAATGGGTAAAAACTACACTGAAGCAACTGTAAAATCAGAATGCATTTATTAAATTAAAAACAAATCTGTTGAGTCTTAAAATGTAAAACAAAAACAAAACCTATCCATTACTCTCTACATAGCATTCACAGTATTAGATTTGCTGTGACACTTCTTCCCTCAGTTCAGTTGTCACATCTCTCCTTGCCTTAATGTCCTGTGACAAAACAGATCACAACTCTTTATTGCATAAAGAATGTATAGATAAGCCTTGATGTTTCCTGGAAATAATCAAGGAATTCACCCAACATGAGGCTCCTTAGTTTATACAACACTTCTCATTCCTGTTGACATGATAAAAAACAGCAAACAGCTGCTAAAGATGGATGCATGAGGACTGAAAAATGTTTCATGTACCCTTGTACAACAAGGGAACTAAAAAATCCCAAATCTGCTCAGAAGGGACAAGAGGAAAGAGGAGAGGTCTCAAAATCTTAAGACTCCAAAGCGATGCGACTCTACAAACAATTATACAAAGAAATCGGGTTGAAAAACTGAAGGGTTGGCACAGTCAGTGTTAAATATGGTGTTGACCACTTCTATGGAAAGAGATGCACATTTGAACATTACATTAGTTTATGTACAAAGACAAATTAAAGTAGGGAAAATGAGTTCTCACTTTGCCCTTCCATCTAATCAAAAAGCTCGCCTGTGCACAGTTTGACATGAGTGCAAGGGAAGGCCAGTCTCAGTGCAAATGCTCCAGCTTGCGTAGTCGTATGGGGTTAGGCAGGGCTTGTTGGTTACGAACTGAGGAGGGCTCTTGCTCTGGTGTACGGAATAGCACCCTACCCCGGTGATTGAAAAGGTAAAAGGATGGGTGGTTCCTCAGTGTATCAAAGGTTCTAAAAGAAGAAAAAAATCATGATAATGTATTAAATATTTCAGTACTACTAGGGAATGAACGAATTTAATACTTTGACAGTTATTACAGCAGATTGATGGTAGTATAAAGTTATCATTTTAAGCCTGTCCTCGCCAAGAGAAGGGTTCAGAGTCAAGTACAAATGAATGACATGTGATCCCAAGTGTAGCACAGACACATGAATGCTTGTGTTGTTGCTTAACTTATAACACAGAAATTATATAAAGTAAGTGCTAGTGTTCAGGGTCATTTACTGGAAGAACAAGAGTAGTCACATTCAATATACACAAAATATGTCACCAGAGTAAAGTCAATAACACTAATCAAGTCAAGGGATGTTCAGTCAATTACAGGCGAATCCCTCTATTCTATTCAAAACAACACAGCTTGGAATCTAAATAATGCATGACTGCTCTGTCATACGAAAAGAGAACAAGGCTTATTCAACATCTCAAAATAACTGATATGTAATTTGATCTCAGAAGGCTACGGAGTAAACCCATCAACCATCAATGTGTGTGTGTGTGTGTGTGTATAAAGTTATCTTGCTCTGGTGTGATAAATGAGGCTTACTTGTTTTTTAGCTCTGAAGAGGCATCCATATCTCTGAACTCCCCGGCAATGTGCACAATGCCGTAACAGGTAAGGACAAATGATAGTAAAGTCTGTAAGACGATCTGGAAAAAAGAAAATAACGTCAATAACAGTGCAGATAAATCGCTAAATTCGTTAAAATGGCAGAATATACCCTGATGAAGCCACTCACATCTATTGGTAGCGTTTCGTTTTCCTTCTCTGTGAGACGCATGTATGATCGATCTGATGGACAGAGGCAATCGGGGGAATAAGAGATAATACGATTACAAAATGATTCACACCACAAGATAACATGCTATGACACCGCCCTTCTTCTACTACCACAGCGAGTGTTACTGAAACAATATAAACACAGGTTAGATTCTAAGTTTTAGTGTGAGAGCTTTCCGACTTGATTCTGAGCGGAGCTAAACTGCGGTAGCGACAGTTAATGGAAAGGCCGCACTTGAGTCGCAGGTTTGCGAAGCCAATCGTGATGATGTCCTCTAGATTATAAATCATTTAAAAAAGAACCAATGCAGTCACAACTCTAGCCCCGATATTAAATACCCGAAACTTACGTTGTGCCGCTGAAAAAGCCGCATGAGCTAAAGCAAAAAGTCCAACGCCGACAACACCTTTCCAGAACGAAGAAGCCATTTTCAACCAGGGCAATGAGAACTGAGCCCAGCGTCGCACAAAAATGACGACACCAATAGAAACTCTGCGATTGTTCTTCTTTCTGTTACTATTTATTTATGTATTTATTTTTAAAATGGTAAAATAATAATATTATGTAATGCTAACATTATTGGACTACACTGTTATGTTTTATTAATTACATGAGCTTGAATGAATAATGTTAAATACCATAAACTCAGATTCAGTAAATCAATCAAATCTTACTTTATTCAGACATGTGGATCATAATAAAATCGATAAAAATGCAACACGGGATACAAATACAGCTAAATCGGCAGTTCATAAGTCCACGGTGATTTAAACGTATAAAAACACTACGTCTAGTTTTTTGAAAAAAATGGAACAATGAAGGTAAAGACATCCGTTCTTATGTGTCACGATTAGTTTTATAATAGGGTCTAATAAATAAATAAAAACCACGCCGCCTCAAGTCCGTTCTGTGTGGAGTTTGCATGTTGTCCCTATGTGTGTGAGGGTTTCCTCCGGGTGCTCTGGTCTCCTCCCACCATCAAAAGGATATGCATGTACCTTTCCTACTTTTTTCTTTACCTCGTTACCTTTCTCAATTTGCTTTGTATTTTAATATGTCTGTAACACCACCCTCCCATGAAAAACAATAAAAATGTTGATCACAAAAAAGGATATGCATGTTAGGGTGAATACACTTGCCTGTGCAAGCCAATTAGAAAACTAACGAGTTGGTCCCCAGGTGTTGGCCTACTGCTCCAATAAGATAGAATAGGTTTGAATACAGATATCGAATTTTGCTGTATGTATACGCAAAGATGAATAATCTAAAAATCTAAATCTAAAAAAAAAGGTTTATTTCTAGTTTTCTTCCAAAACCCGAGTAGTGGTTCTTATTTTGAAGGACAATAACACTTCCGCTCACACCACCATATTTCCTGTCAGAGTGAAGAAGCATCCATGCCGTATTAAATTTAGCTAATACTTCTTTATTTGATTCGTTTGTCTTATAGACAGAACATTTGAAATATAAACTAAATATGGCAGAAGCTATTCAGAAGAAGTTGCAAGCGGAGCTGGAGAAATACAAACAAATGCAGAAAGGTAAACGTTAGCATTGAAAGCTAATATGTTGTAATGTGCTAACTAGCTATGTAAGGATAGCAAGTCATTCACTAGACTAGTCAGTCATTTACGTTTTAGTGGCAAAATATTTTCCTTCCAGTATCCATATGTGACGACGAATACGCAAATTGGCTTCATTGGCATAAAAATGATTTAATGTATCGTACATACATGTTAATGTATGTTTGCAATGCAGATGTCAGTAAGAGCATGTCAGCTAGACAGAAGTTGGAGGCGCAACTGACGGAAAATTCCATAGTAAAGGAGGTAAGACCTCATTCCCTCAGTTGTTTTATTTTTGATTGGCATCAGCGCTGTCCTACTTGGACAGTTTTATCAAGATATTGCTCTAATGTTGTCATCCCTGTTTTGCAGGAGTTGGATCTGTTGGACACCACAAATATAGTTTATAAACTAATTGGTCCTGTCCTAGTAAAACAAGACTTGGATGAGGCAAAAGCCACTGTCACAAAGAGGCTTGAGTATATTCGTGGAGAAATGTAAGTAGTGGTTTTACTGCTTGGATGTATAAACAGTTTATGTAAAAATGTGCTAGCATACAAATCATAAAAAACGTCATAGTTACAAAAAAGGTGAATCAGTTTAACTGTATCAGAAGTTAGAACCGATTCCCCCTTTTTTAGTGATCCATTACCTGGATTATTGAGCATGAATCAAGACATAATCCCACAGTCATTAAAATCATATACCTCTCCAGTCTAGAGTTCATGACGTTTTGACAGAATCACCATTCTTTCCTCAAACTTTACATCATAGTTTCATTAATTTGAAAGTTTTACATCAGAAGTAAATTGGAGAGAATTAACGTTGCCATCACAGTAACTGAAGTGATATTACTTATGTATTGCATCTTGAACTAGAATTAATTGTTGGCTCTCAGTGAATCACTTCTTCTTTACATGCTATGGTTGCATTTTTGACATTAAAGCCAGCATGGGTCAGGAGGTAGGGTGGGTTGTCTAGTAAATGCAAGGTCACTGGTTCGATCTCTGACCCCCAACTGCTCCCCGGGGGCTGCAACTGCCCACTACTCCTTTATAGTAGGATGGGTTAAATGCAGACGACAATTTTCATTTTAGGAATACAGTGATGCAATAAAGGGGTGTTTCTTTCCTTATTCACCAAGGGGAAAAAATCACCGTTGTTGGCTGCGTGATCTGTAGCTTGGTGTTGCCCTGTTTTCAATTTTTATGAAAAAACATAAACAAAAGCTACTCAGAGGATATTTCAGTGAAATTATAAAAAATGTTTTTGCCAATGACATTGTTAAACCCAAATACCATAAAGACGAGGTTCTACACTTTTTGGTTAAATTTTTTATTTTAGATTTTCATTTCACTTGCATGTTAAAAAAGTTATACTTTAAAGAGGTAAAAATTCCTAAGTAATCACATTTTGAATAACATTTCCTACCAAATAGTTTTGACAATAGATTCTGTATGAACATTTCAACATGATTGTATATTCTCTTGTAAACCATATACCCTGTCCAATTTTAGAGGATGAAAATTACTATCAAGCCTTATTATTTAAACTTAAATTTATAAAAGTACTTTGATTTTAATGGTAAATTGACTCATTTTACATAGTGATTTTCTAGTCTGTTGACCACTCAAAGCTCACTACAACATATTTCTCACATTTACTGAGCATTGGGCATTAAGACTAATTGTCCTTTCATTTGCATCTCCATTACTAATTTTATCTAACCTGTTTTTATTTTATTTTATGTTCTCTGCTTTAGTCAAAGGTATGAGACACTTCTGAAAGACATGGAAAAGAAATCAGATCAGCATCGGGAAGTCCTATCTAGTCTACAACAAGAGTACCAGAAAGCTCAGGGCCGGGCTGTTGGCAAAGTCTGACCAAAATAATGGAGATTGCCAAAATGCTGTATGCACGCTAACAGACACTTGGAGAAACTCCCACAAAAATAGCTATCATGTCTTCTTCAACACCACAGTCCCAACAATTAAAAAAAAGGCTGGATTGAAATGTTTGTACCATGCCATGTAATTGCAACGGCGCATATAGTGTTACTGTTTACTGTAATTAATAAAACTTTTTTTCCATTATTTAACATTTAACCCTCTTGAGTTGACTGCTCTTTTTCCACACATTTCATTATTTGACTGCTATCAATCATATCGCATACGTGCAGATAAAGGGTAGGTTAGTAACATAAAAGGGAGCTACAAACATGTGCATATATTTAAAAAGAAGGCACAGAAGGGGAAAGTGATAGTCTTCCTGGATATAATTTGACTCAAATGATTGCGATTAAAACATTTCAATAAACATTTTGTCCAGATGAACTGATTCAATTGATTTTGTGACTCGATTGTGATGATTTGGATTTTTGGTCAAAATATACTTTATAAAGATTTTTGATATTTTATTAAACAAACATTTAGTAACCCATTGCTGTACATCCCCAGAAGTTTGTGATCCTGGTAACTGCTGCGGCTCTACAAAGACGAGATGAATGAAGATTGTCCTGCGGTATAAAAGCAACCACTAGAGGGCGATGGTTTCCACTCTCCAGTTGTCATCGTGTTGGCTTAGAAGGAACAGACTCGTTTTACAGCTTGCACACACACAGCTTGGATTGTGGGTGCGAAACCTGTCATGAGGCGAGTGAAGATCCAAAAGGAGAGACGAAACATCCTTTACCGTCCCTGTTCATGGATATACCAATCTCTTCTGAAAATACAAAATTAAGGTTTATCCCTGCCGCTTTCTTCCCATCCTGGTTGCTGTCCCTCCACCAGGGGCATCCAGGAGCAGTGGGCAGCTCTTCGGCGTCCCAGAAGACAGGAGAGCGTCCCACATAAAACAAGATATTCCTTAATTAGTACCACGAGGGGGAGATTTGCGATGTTACAGCAGCAAAATGGAAAGCCAAATAAGAGCAGCATCAAATCCACAGTCATTAAGAAATATAGAAGCAATATTAACAAGGGGACAAACTATGATAATCAGAGATAAAGAGACTCAGTTAAACTCAATGATGAGCAATCCAGTTGTGCGTGTTGTGAATTGGATCCGTGGATCTTTCGCATGTTTCCTTATGGTTCTTTTACGATGTTGGACGGAATCCATGTGAGGATGAGGAGAACATGTGGCAGTATACCCAGACAGACCTAAATAGAGCATCGAACCTGTGACCTTCTTCCTGGGGGTCAGCATCAAACAACCCCCCTCCTCTTCTCTTCTGACGGGATTACCTCGTTTGCATTAATCATAGGGGCAGGCAAACATCCTACAGACACAGATGTTGGAGTCAAAGGGGGTCCGTACTGGTAGAGAGCGTACACCACCTCCAGACCCCCCCCTCTATTCTTATTGCAATAGGAAGTAGAAAATGGCACAGCGGTGCTTCATTGTCCACCATTAATTGCAGTTGATCTCCGGGGCTGAAAAGCCTCCCCTCTCGTCACACAGGCAAACGGGGGCTTAAAGAAAACGTGAATGACCAAAGCAGCCATCAAAAGAAGTCGTCTGAGGGATTTAGTCTCGTAGCCCCCCCCCCTCCAGAGCCAGCCACAGGTCTAGAATGTGAGATGCTTGAGATGGCTGCTGGATAGCGTTTATCCGAAATAGGCCAAATGAGGGAAACTAGCCTGCAAATTCATATCCGCTGGATGAAGGGACGATAAGGAGATACGATCTGCGTGGCCACTGGTTTTGCGAGCTTGTTTGCGGCCTGTGGGGTCAGTGGGGGAGGGTTGATGGTGTCCCGCATCAGAGGAAGGTTTTCCCCGAAATGTCCGTGACCTGTATGAGTGTCTCAGACTACCATAACAGTCTGCTGGACGCTGTGTGGGTAATGACGCTGTGTTGATCGGCGGGCTGTGGAGGGTGGACGCTGTGACGCTTCACATGCCGAGCGCCACGACGCGTGGGAGCGCCTCCATTAACACCTCGGGTGTCGGGTGTTTAGTTAGCACCTCGACGGGTCCCACACCGTCTGACACGTGGCAGGAGGGACGCGGACACGGGAGTCTGGTCCCTGTTGGCTAGCGGAGATACCATAGCGGGGCTTTATTTCAGCTTTAGTTATTATCGTTATTATTCATATTAATATTATTATTGTTATTAATGTTATTATTATTAGACGGCGGTATAGCTCTGTGTGGTCGTCTGGCAATTGGAAGGTTGCAGGTTCGATCCCCGGTCCTTTAGCGAGCCACTGACCCCCCCTTGACTGCTGCTACACCAAAGATGTCTACTTATAAGTGTACTTAAATAAATGTATTTATATATAGATGTATTGGATTATATAGAGATGCGATGTTTGTACACATAATGTTTGTACATAGAATTAAAAAAATAGAAAATTAAATTTAAAATGATCTAAAATCAAATAATTGTTTTTTTATAATTAAGAATTGAATAAAACTATTCCATCTATGATGAGTAGTTGAAAATAGATAGAATATAAAAGTATATCCCTCTTCCTACTCCTTTTTCGAACAGGCTACACTATCCTTTGTTTATCTGTTTCTCTTTTTCTTGTCGATCTTTCTATCTTATGTGTGTATGTGTATGTGTATATATATATATATATGTGTGTGTGTGTGTCTCTCTGTGTGTGTATGTGTGTGTGTGTGTGTTAAATCAACAGATATATTTGTGTTTTTATACTTGTTCGAAAATTAAAAAAAATATTTCATTCATTCAATCATCAGTGCAGTGCAAATACTCAGTGCAGGTACACACTGATGATTGACAGATGATCAACCGTATTCACAGTGGTTGTACTCCATTGGCCATCCTTTTCCAGTTACAAAAGCTAAGAAATCCTGCAGTAAGATTTGTTTGCACACTACTCTAGATCACCCAGCAGATTTTGAAGTTGTT
>OMLC01042024.1:0-21657 GCA_900302585.1 Regalecus glesne
AATATACATTAATATGCACATTTGCCCAATGAAGGAGTTGACGTCATTTGGCCATTTCTGTTTCATGGTAAGGTTAGTATAGCTGTCAGTTGTGTGTAATCAGGCAGCACATCCCACAGAAGCCATTACTTCATGCCCTGATAATAAGTCACTATCCACCATTGATTTTTCTCTCTTTTTCATTTCTCATTCCTTCTCCTCAATCATACATCCTCAGCATGCCAGCTGAATCAAATACCAGGAGATCTTTACGCATTTTAGAGGCAGAAACTAGAAGCTTTATTCATTTTTCATTGTACATACATACAACAAAGTGCGTTCATATAACAATAAGTGTGTTCATATCAAATGAAGAAAAGTATCGATGTTGGCAGACTATAGCTGAATACCTTTCACATTTGATTACCTTCCTAAATGAAATAACTGAACCCAGAATGTCCCTTAGCACCCCGAACAAAAGCTGCAGCAGGCATCTGAACTTTTCCCTTAACTAGTACTTGTAGATGTATGCTAGATTAGCACATTTTCACTGCATTTTCCTCCTGACAGTCTCTCTCTCACACACCCACACACACACAGTCAACACTGTCTCATATGTTTGTGGGATGTCTGTTTACCTTTACAATTTTCTCGGCTTTGTTACAAAAACATGCAAACGTATAATGCTCTCATAATAATGTTTTTCCCTCGCCTTATGTGGACTTAGTGGGTCACCTCCATATTTTTACAATCAATTCTCTCTCTCTCTCTCTCTCTGTCTCTCTCTCTCTCTCTGTCTCTCTCTCTCTCTCTCTCTCTAACAGTAAACCCTTCCCTCCTGCAGAAAGGAGTGGAGGATGCCTCCCGCGAAGTGGACTTGTCAGCCCGATCCTCTGACCTCAGCTACAGGAACCTGGTCCAAACCCATATTTTAAACCTTAATAGAAAAACTGAAGATATGAAAAGAAACAAAATTGAGTGACTGGCTACTGGGGGGGGGGTTTGCTGCAAAAGTGATGATGTCACTGGTATCCTGCCATCCCCTACTGTTCATCCCTGAAAATCAAACAAAAAATGTTTAAAAGAAATTTAAAAAGAGAAAAAAATGACAGGACCCATACTTAAAAGGCTACGAGTCTTGTGTGTTTGCCTCAAACATGACATATTTTCATCGAGTCTAAACAAAGTAAGTAGACATCTCTACCACCCTCGCGATCCTGTCAGTGGTTGGACTTTGTTTAATTCATCATTTGTCTCACTATTTATATTTCATGATTTCATCGAGTGTTTTTTACTTCCTTTTTTTTATTTGGGCACTTTTTTAAACATTTTGCTACTGTGAACATCTATTTATTTTGTTTGTTTATGTGTTGGCGTTTGTATTTGATCGTGGTCCCCACCATCACTGGCACTTAATCACCCGAGGGAGCTTTTTTTTCTTTTCTACTTCTGATGAGTATCAGAGGAACAGGAAATTGATTTTGCTTCTTTTGCTTGTTTGTTTTCAGCTTGTGGTTTTTTCAGAACAGTAGAAAGTCCGTTGAGTAGTGGCTGATTTTACCAAGCAGTGTTATTACAGCTCTCAACACACACTCCTTTGGAAAACACAACGCACCTACATCCCTATGTCCTCCAACCTAATGCTATCAATCACGACACTTAAGACAGTAGACATGTCCATCTTTACACCAGCCATCACAACCACATTGCTTCTTAAGGGTGTTGATTTGTGGATTCGATCTGTTGCTAGGAAGATATCAGCATATTAGCAATATTAAGAGATTTGCCACATCAGGTCCATCCCAACAATAGAGAATTAATTGAATGGACAACGTCATGAACATTTGTAGATTTACAGCATCTGTAGTCTTTATTAAGAGTCGGTGTCGTCAGTGTTGTTTGTATATTTGAATGAACGCCGTACATGACAGTGTGGACATGGTGAGATGCATTGGCACATTGCAAGTGGACTGAATGTTGTTTGCCCTCTAGAAGAGGAGCTGAAATTCATTTGGTGTCAAGGTGGCCACATAACAAAGGCTTCTTCAGAAGTCATGGCATTTAGTTTGCCAATGGAAATTACATCATGCTGGCTAATTTCTTTACACGGCACTTTATTTTTACAATTGCCAAGAGTGTAACAGTGGAGTCCCTCCCTCTCATTACAAGATTAGCGTTGTTTACTGTGATCTGTGGCTGACATCGTGGGACTGTCGAGTAAAGATATGAGGGGTTTTTTAATCATTCTTTTTTTCTGCTAAATGTCCTGAGTATGATTTATTTAGTGGGTTGGTATGTTTGTATGTGTGTATGGGAAGACTTGTGTAAAATAGGGATCAATCCATCCTCATGATGTGCAGTGGCCAGTTGTAATCAGTTTGCTGTTGCTCATCACATAGACACCTTAGCGGCAATATTTTGTATCGTCCAGCTTTTAAGTTCAACTGCCTTATTGAGAAATGTGAAAAAATAAGCTCATCGTTTTCATGTTTTTTTTTCCATTAGTGCTGTTGTATTTACTTTTTCTTTTCAATAGTTGTGCTCCTGAGAATGTGTACATAGAAATATAAATACATATACAAAGATATATAAATATATTTTCCATTTGAATTGGAGAATATTATTTTTATTTGGTTTTATTTTTTGCTGGTGGCAAGAAATGACTATGATCTACATACTTTATTGTACCATATTCTTCAGTGTGTTTAATGAGATGCGGCTACATTTGTGGCCTATAGATCGCAGCTGTTTCTTTGTAAAATAACAGATATTTGTTGATTTTACTGTACATGCAAATCAATAGGAGTTCTTCCGACTGTTCAGATGTGTTGTGTATGTGTTTTCCAATCGCCGTGTGCCCTCATCCTAAAGGGAGAGTCCTTTACAGAGACATAGCATGACTTTAAAAAATGAATATGCATATCAGCTATGTGTATTATGTATATCTATGTATATTCATCTATTTATAAATGAAGATAAATAGATGACTGTGTGTGTATGTGTGTGTGTGTGTGTGTGTTTGGACTCCATCAGAAGGAATAAAAAATAAAGCAGTTTGTCATCTATGAATTATGTTTTGTTTGATTGATTTGATTTATTTTGAACATGTTTAAGAAGGGGAAAGATAAGAAACAATACAGTTAGAACAAAACCGTTTTATTAATCTGAAATGAGAAACGACCAATAAACTTACACACAAAAAAAACTGTAATAAATAAATCATAAACAACACAAATTAAATATATGTTCCAAAAGCATAGGACCCCAGTAGCTCAGGGGTAGAACTAACGAGCCAGAGGCTGTGGGTTCAAACCAATTTTCAGGGGGTTTCTCCACCTTCTGCCCTGAGCCTATGAGCACTAGGATAGGCTCCAGCAGAGGAATCACCTCAGCTGACTGATCATGTGACTCTACTGATCCAAGGGTGGTTAAAGCAGAGATCACAGTGAGGACTGGCAGAAAGTGGAAGGCAGAGGGAGCAGTTCGGGTAGCAGAAGCAAGGGTGTATGACAAGAGACCTGTGGGAGTAGTCTGACAAGGTCAAGCTGGGCTAGGATCCTTTACAGCTTCTCAAATCAACATCGTTGTATGAGTGAAGGAAAGTTGCCATGTAATTCAGGAGGAGATAAGAGCAGCAGTGGATGAGATGAGAACCTGCAAGTATGTGGGAATGAAGCAACAGGGAGCTTTGACAAGATGGCAGAATGTGGTCAAGAGAAAAGTGACCCGGTCTGAACATTGGAAAGCCGAGCCACACCAGATTCAATTTCCCATCCGGGTAGTATATGATGTGTTTCCAAGCTCATCAAATCTGCACGTATGGGGCAAAACAGAGTCACCAGTGTACCTGGTGAGGAACCCTGAAGCACAGAGGCACAGTCAAGTCCTGAAGCCCATCTGAAGCCATTAAATCAGGACTTGATTGAGCAAAGAGGTCTCGACCCGCTAAGCACCCCATAACCTTCTCCTGGGCTGACAAGCAGCCAAAACCCACTTAAAGATCATCTTTAGGCATCCTGACCTTACCCAAGGACTGGCAGCTGTTGGTGGACCTTGAATGACAGCTGAAGTTTCCCAACCATATTGCAGACACCACCTCACGACCAGACATTCCCCTTAAGTCCGAGTCCACCAAGCAAGTGGTGCTGCTGGCGCTGACAGTCTCATTGGATGATCAGTTGGAAGAGGCCTTTTAATGGAGGCACGCCAAATACGCAGGACTGGTCAGCAACTGCCAGCAGGCTGGATAGCGAGCGAGGTGCCTCCCAGCTGAGGTTGGATGCAGGGGATTCTTAGCCCGTTCTTTGGCCAGAGCCTTCGGTGATTTGGGCATTGAGGGAAAGAGGAAGAGGAGAGCCATCCACAGTATTGCCAATGTGGCAGAGAGGGCCTCAAGATGGCTGTGGCTCAAAAGAGGAAAGCCATGGGGGCGGAGTAAGTAAAAGTTTATTTATATTTAAAAACACCCAGTTACAAAGTGTTTTA
This sequence comes from Regalecus glesne, assembly GCA_900302585.1. Lineage (NCBI taxonomy): Eukaryota > Metazoa > Chordata > Actinopteri > Lampriformes > Regalecidae > Regalecus > Regalecus glesne. The sequence continues at coordinate 4,465 of OMLC01042024.1, forward strand.
CACACAATCATGGGAAATATAAGTAAATAGACAACATAAAAGAAGTGAAAATTAAACATGACATAGAAATAGACCAAGCTCAAAAAAATACTTTAAAAAAACAACACAACAGGTCTACGCAAACATTTCCTTAAAAAGATGTTTTTAGAAGCTGCTTAAAACAGTCCAAAGATTCTACAAACCTGATGGGGAAGATTATTCCAGAGATGTGGGGTTAAACCTGCGAAGGCGTGGTCACCCTTCGTTTCGCGGTTGGAGTGGGGGTTGGATAAAAGACTGAGATTTGAGGATCGTAGTGATCAGAGAAGTCGAATGAGGAGTGAGAAGATCAGAGATATAACGGGTTGAGGTCATCCAGTGCCTTACATGTAATACACAAGATCTTGTAGGTTATTCTGCATTTTACAGGAAGCCAATGGAGAGAGGAAAGAAGAGGGGTAATGTGGAACTGACAGTAAGTTCTAGTGAGTAATCTAGCAGCTGCATTCTGAACCAACTGTAAACAATTTAAGGTGGCTTGATTAAGGCAAAAGTAGAGGGAGTTACAGTAATCTAGGAGGAAGAAGATTAAACTGGGAATAAATATGTCACGATCCTTGGCTAGCCATCTGGACACAAGCTGGTCTCTGATCAGTCCCAGCTGGGTCTCCTAGGGGAAGGTGTGTGTCCTTGAAACACCCAATTAGTCCAGGAACAGCTCTGAAGATGTGGCCAAGGGCTTCAGCAGATGTATGTATACATACATCCTCCAACCCAATTGTATTTTTGAGGAAATTTGCAATATTTTGATGTTTTAATTTGTAAAATAGGTACTTAAAGGGTTAGTATACTGTTAGAAAAAAGATCCAATAGGCTCATTAATGGGTTTATCAAGGTACAGTAGGAGGACTGAAAATAATATTTCTTTAAAGGTGTAAAGAAAAAGAAAATATTGTGTTTTAATTGTTGTTTTTAGCCATTTTACCGCACCTCTCAATCATTTTCCAAAACATACCATCTGAATGTGTTTTACCTAAACCACCCATTGATTATTTCCCATTCATGGAAAATCAACTCGGAGAATTTAAACACGCTGGAAATCCATCACATTCGTTTTCTTTGTTCCTTGCTCTTTGAGGGACATCACAAAAGAAGAAAAAAGCGAAGTGTTCGTTACAATCGATTAGCTACCCGTCTCCAGCTAGTTTCAAGTCTCTTCGAGGGGACTTTCAATGCAATCGATGGCTACCATGACGGTAGGAGAACCTCACTTGAAAAACACTGAGAGAACACCCATTTGTATTGTGGGTTAATTAAAACGTGGACACGCCCTCTCCACATGGGTTTTTACGGACTGGTTCGGTTTGAGCCTATGCGAGCTTCCGTAAGGAGGCGGGGCAATCCTCCGCTTGAGAACAGAACGGTCCAATCGAATCCTCAGCGGTTGTCAGGGTGGTGAAGAGTTGCTTTATTTCAAACTGCAGCAAGGCCGGTGGCTGTCGTCGATGTGGGGCCTGAATGACTCCCCTTTGACCCCATAATACTCCAGTAACGAGGACGCAACCCCCGAATGCCTGATTTCCTAATCTTTTGATTCATTTATCTCAGTTTTATTAGAAAACGCTACGGTTTGTAGGGAAATGCTCAGTAACAGTGACTTCGACCACTATGGGCAAACCACGCACCTTGAGGTTTTTCCCTTCAGTTATATTCAGATTTAGATCATTGTCAAACGTTTTTTTGGTCTGTGTATCAGTTGGCTGGAGATGCACTTAAACGTCATTTTCTAACCGTATTTATTCAATCTGGCGTGTAACCTGTTCTTTTCTCCAAGGATCTTGGAGATGGAGCCCCACACGCATATGAGAGTAGCAATCCAAGTGTTTCATGTGTGACTGTTACAGCCACTAGTAAGTATGGGGTGGCATAGCTCAGTGGGTAGAGCGGTTGTCTGTCACTCTGAAAGTCGCAGGTTCAATCCCAGTCCTGGGGGAAGCATGTTGAGGTGTCCTTTAGCAAGGCATTGAACCCCTGACTGCCCCCTGAATGCCATAGAGTAGCAGCTTCTATACAAGAGGATGGGTTAAAATGCAGAGAACTCCAAATTTCCACTTGCAGGATTGATAAGGGGATCTGTTAGTTTTGATTTGTTGTTGTTGGTTTTTGAGGGGGGCGGTTAAGGCACATACAAATGGCATCAGTAACTTTCAGCCTATATTGAGGAGCACTATTTCCAGTTCAGATTGTATTTCCATCATCTCATAGACTCCATAGGTGTTCTCACACAACCACATGATGAAACAGGCCTCAGTGAAACTACAGATGGAGTGTTTCTTGACAGCCTCCCTCAGTTGAAGGTAAGGGTGATGTTGCTGCCCATTGGGTTTCTATTTAATATGATTCCCAGTTAAAAGGATTAATGCCTTTTTAATCATTGTTTTAAATGGTTTCTTCTTTTTCAGCCTCAGTATCCTTCGGAGGAAACACGCCAGCAAGTAGAGAAAGTTGTGGTCAGCTGGGAGGTAATGGAGGAGAATGACCATAAGATGCACCAGCAGAAAAGATGTGAACTCTTACATGTACCATCACTGCAGGAATTCCTTCTAAAGTTAGGCCTTGTCCTAAATATGGTTTGTACGAATTCCAGTTACTCCAGAAAAGACTCAACATTAACATTTCAAATATCAATATTGTTTAAGACCATGTGAGGGACAGCATAGTGTACCATGGGTAGACGAAATAAAAACTCAAGTAACTTTGATTTAACCAGGCAACAATTATGAAGATCACATTACAATGTATCTCAGCCTTAAAGTGGCCTGCAAATCATCACTTTTTATGAGGGTTTTCCAAGCAACATGGGGGAGCTAACAGTATTTGAGGAGAACAGATAGACAGACTTGTTGGTGCCTGAATTAGAAATGACTCATGGAATAGAAGTGTGACTTTCAAGCTCAGACTCTTCAGACTATAAATAGACAGTTTGCCTGCACTGGTAGACAGGCACTTAATTTAATAGGGTTGATTTAATAGTTGCGTAATAGTTAATCACTTAATTCAATATTTGCAAGACTCAAAATGCTGAATGGACTTGTTCTAATATAGCCCCTTTCTAGTCTAACGACCACTCAAAGCACTTTACAATGAATGCCTCACATCTACCGAGCTACGCTGTGGGATACGAACCCACGTCGCCTGAGTCCCAGGCGTGCGCTCTACCCACTGAGTCACTGTGGCTCTAAAAATAATGAAATGAACCCTCTGTTCATAAATGAACAGGGGTTAAAACAACATTTCTGAGTCACAGTGTCATCAAAAACTGTACATAATCTCACCTAGACATAACAGGTATTTATGCCAAAACTATGATGTGGAATCTACTTGTAACCAAGTCCAGTGGATGTAAAAATGTACAGAACATAACACCTGGACCACTGAGCTATATAGTCTAATCTAAGGAAACATCTGTCACCCTTTTTCCAATATCCAGACTGATTCACATATGGAGAAAGCCAAAAGATGCCTTTGATCCACAATATGTATTGTCAGGTATAAAACGTGTTGGTTGAAAAATTAATGTGCTCCATTGCTACATAATGGACAATGAACATTTAGCTATTATGTAGGACCAGATGCAACATCTGTCGTGAACGTTAATCCTTGATGATGTTCCTATATTCTGAGATGACAGTGTTTCCTTACTCACCGTCCAAAAATTATAGAGTAATTTCATGAATACCTAGATGAGGCCAAATGCCTTCTATGGCATCCTCAATCACCAGGTCTAAAAATGAATGCATTTGAACAGATTGTAAAACAAAGTGCTTCCCTTTTCATCCCTTAATCAATTAGAATTTTCTAGTAACTAGAACCATTAAAAAAATGAGCAGTTTTTCAAGCAAAGGGTTCTTATTAATGGGTCTTTGCTCTTTATGTATTTTGTCCCAAGGGCCTCCATAGTAGCAGGGGAGTTAGAGGGGAGGAAGTTAAGTCAGGATGGAGCAAAGTTTTCTTTCACACAACCAAATATTAACATGTGCAATGGTTATACTCTAGTTATGAGTTTCCACACTCTTAGAAACATGATACTCATTTGTCATACACACAATAGTGAAGACATTGTCAAACATATTGTAACAGACAATTGCTTGAAAAATCTTGTGTAACCACCCGCTCTCCTCTTTGAATTAAGGAAGAACTTCAGAGTTACCTCAGCTCTGCTGACCGACTGTGCCTGCTGTCTGAAAATGAAGCTCTGAAACTAAAGATGAACGATACCCAGAGCAGACATCTAACAGAGGTGAAGGGTCTCCATCTTTCTCTTAATGGAGCTGAGGAAGAAAACAAGAGCTTCCAGCTCTCACTGCAGCACAGCCTCAGAAATTGCAAGAACAAGGTGCTACATTCAGCATTATTAAAATAATCTTGACTAGTTTGCATTCCCTCATCGTTTCACACTACCATCTGGCAAAGAAAACACCAGATTTTGTACGATTGAAGCATTCAACAAATTGTGCTTCTGTTCGAATTATATTGCTTCATTAAATCTAAAGTTAATGAAGTCATAGCAATTTAACTTCTTGGCAGTGAAGTTCGGGTGAGGCTGTGCACATTAATAGCACTCACCAATCATATAACACTTAATAATTATCCTATAACAGAACCATGATAAGTATATTTACAACCAAATACCCATCAAGAAACATTATCATCACTCAAGGCAGATTCCATGGAGCAGAAACTCCGGGAATATGAGGGCCAAGTCATCTGCCTGCAGGAAAACTTGATGGAAACCAAAGACAAGGAACATAATCTGCAGAAGACCCTGCGAGCCTCCAAAATTAAGCTGCAGTGCATTGAGCAGGATATGGATACGTCAATGAGCAGCGTCAGTCTCCCAGTGACACTCCAAACCTCTCCAGACAACCACCATTCACTGCAACAGAGTCTGAATTGTACTGAGGAGCTCACCCAATCTCCGAGGCAGAACATAAGTAATCTGGAGGAAAAAGTTGAAGTCCACCAGGAAAACCAGCTAGCTGAGAAAGAGATGATAAAATCACTGATGAAAAGGTTAGACATTGCAGAGGAAAGAGTTTTGTCACTGCAGCAGAGTCTCGTGGCATCAGAAGAAAAAGTTACTTCTCTTATGGATGATCAGAGGGCATCTGAGGAAAATGTTTGCTCCATGCAGCAGAAACTCAGTTCCTCTGAAGAAATTATCCATGTCATCCAGTGTTGTCTCGGAGCTGTTGAGAAGGAGGCAAAAACTCTCAGGGACATCCAAAGGTCAGTGGAGGAGAAGGCCCAGGCCCTTCAGGGTGCCTTAGAGACCAGCAAGACCAGCCTTCAAACAGCCACAGCTCAAAAGCAAACTCTGGAGCAGTACAAGAGAAATTATGAAGAGAGGATCCAGGGTCTGATAGAGTTTCTGACTTGCTCAGAGGAGGAGCACTGGGACACAGTCAACAGATTGGAGAAGGATCTGAAGAGGGCCAAAGAGGATGGAGAGATCTTGCAGCATAACATCAGCAAGATGAAATCCAATCATGCCAAAGAGATAAGCATTCTCCGAAACAAACTACATAAGGCCAGCAAGAGACAAAGTGCTACTGAGGAGGACCTAAGAGCCCAAAGTGAGTCCCACAACTTAAGTCATTATGAACTAACCATGTTACAGTCTATCTCCATTGTGATGAACAGCCTCCTTCAAGCCACAGTATTTGGTGTATTAGTCTTGTTAACTGTCAAGAAAAAAACGCACTTGTTTCCATTCTTTAATTAAAACTAGAGCTTGAATTCAATTTACGCTACAATATCCTGGTGTCTTTGTTCTCTCAGGTGTGGTCTTTAATGGCAAACTACTGGAGATGGAGACTTGGGCAAACAAAGAAGTAGAAAAAACCACAATCTATGAGAAAGAGATGCAAGATACCATCCGCAGCCTCAGGTAAAATTTTGCTCAACAACCATTCAAAAACAAGCTAATATTATTTTATGACCGTTCCTGTTTCGGTTGCTTTCAGACACAAACTGAAAATCCAAACAGAGGAGAAGGATGAAGCCCTGGAGAGTCTTGGAATGAGCCAGAGGGATCTTGAAGAGGTGCAGCGCCATCTACGGTTGGACATACTGAAGTGCAGCACCAGCTTTGAACCTGGAAATGAGTGCGATGCTAAGAGAATATATGACCTAAAGGGAGAGCTTATGCTGGTGAGATTAATGAAAAAAGATAAAAGATTTTGTCTTTGTAAATCATTGCAAGATCACCGGTCCTCTTGTTAGTCTAAATTGAAATTAATGCATGTCTATGTGCAAGATATTCAACTCTTTTTTTGTACCCTGTGACAGAAGGTTGTGATGAACACTCCTCATGCAGACCAAACTCCAGCAGCAGCATGGAGAAGTAACACACCTGTCCCTACCCCACTCTCTGCCACCTCAATTCCAGACAAAGGGCAACTACGTAATAAGGCCTCCATCTCCATTTCCTTTTAGGTAATGACAGTCAACATCTCTATCATAAAGTGTTGTCAGCATCAGGTTCCAGGATGGTCTGTAGTAGAAAGTCAGTCTTGTCATTTTATAGAAAGGATCAACATGGATGTGCGAAACCATGCCCATGCTGAGAATAGATGGAAAAAATTTAATATTGCTATAATATAGATGGAACAATATAAGGGATACAATAGATTTGCCATTCAAGCAATTGGTGTCTTTTCTACAATTGGTTTAACCATTTTGTCTGTTTCTATTTTTTGTATTCATTCATGATCCCCCAAGTTCCATCTAAGTCCACCCCCAAAATATGGGGACAAATCTTGAGTTGTTATTCTCTGTGACCTTCACAGTGGATTTCCTGTAGACCATTGAAGATCTTCTTCACCTGGAAGGCTCATTTACAGTCTCCACTCAACTGACACATCGCTGTTGAAATCATGATAATAAGGAAAGTGAAAATAAATAGTTGGCACTACTTCTTTCTTGCTGTCTCTCCTTTCGACGATCACGTTTTGTGAAACGATCGGGCGAGGCACATATTAAATCGTCGGTGTGTTGCTCAATTCCTGGAGGAAAGACGTTTTCCCATTATTGCCATAAATCTGGGAAGCACCGTTTTCCAGGTTCGCTACGATGATTGGTTGCTGCTGATCATATGTGCAGCTAATTGGTCCATATATGTGCCTGTCAATGCGCACACGTCTCCAGTTGGCCAAAATTACTGTCAATCAGTGCACGTGCTCAACCTCCCCCTCGAAGGCTGGTCCCAGCCGGCACCATAGACTAGGGAGTGAAGGTCCGCTGTTTGGCAAAAAGTACTCCGAAAGTAGAATATATAGTCTTCTGCAATGGGAACCCGAGATGACGAATATGATTATTTGTTCAAAGGTAAGAAGCACAGCGAGTGTGTTGGGATGGCAGGTTATTCTTGCTTGAAATTCAGTGTCAGGACAGGGGAGTGAGGAAGTCCAGCTGGTTAGCTGAACTAGCACAACTGATAGCCAGCGTTACCGTGATAAGCTAGCTCTGAAATTCTCTAATTGGCTATCTAGCTATACGCTACTCATTTGAAATAGTGATAATGGTAAGTAATTGAATAACACAAGGAACCAGCTTTAATACTGGGGGTATCACCTTAAAAGGCCTTTGGCTATTACTTAGTTACCACCGGTATACTTCATGGTGAGTTCACCAAACCAGATAGGGCGAGTGGCTAACAAGTTAGCAATTTTTACATTGTAGATAAACTTGAAGCTAAAACAGTCTGGGTTTAGCTGATCTCCCATCACCATAAAATGATCTGCAGTTGCCTTCAGCTGTTCTTTACTGGTGGGATTAGTTTTTATCGCCCGTGTTGACTATCACTTGGATAACATTCACTTGATAAGTTTTGCAAAGACCCCTGCTGGTCTTTGATAAACTGGGTTAGTTATCAGTTATGCTGATTTTATCTGATTTGGAAAATGTGATGTTCGTAGAACCCAATGGAAAGATTTACGCAATCTTTTTATATTTATGAATTATTGTGCTGACTTTGGTGACTGCCTATAATTAAAACGAATTTGTATTTTGCGTGGGACCAGGATCAGAATCACTTATCAAGCTCATTTTGTACTGCACATTAAACTTTCATTCTTCTAATGTTTTCTGCGTATGGCCTCCTTCCAGTTGTGCTAATAGGAGACTCTGGAGTGGGTAAGAGTAATTTGCTATCCCGTTTCACAAGAAATGAGTTCAACTTGGAGAGTAAGAGCACCATAGGAGTGGAGTTTGCCACCCGTAGCATCCAGGTAGATGGTAAGACAATAAAAGCCCAGATCTGGGACACAGCTGGACAGGAGCGCTACAGAGCCATCACCTCAGCGTAAGTTTGTGATTTGCTTTATACATGTTCAAGATATTTCAGTTCTATTGTAATCTCCTCAAGGCAAAGACATTCATTTTTCATTTTGCCTCACTCATAATTTGAGAGTCATTTTTCACTCTGCTACATATTTTAAAGCAAATATTTGTCACCATAAATTATTGAGAAAGTACTGCTTACTAAATATAGTAGATCAGTGATAGAGCATGCGCTTTGGGAACTGACAAGCCAGAGACAGTTGGTTTGAACCCACCTCTGGGCCTCAGGAAGGAGATCTGGCCTTAATCCCCCAACCTTTATCTACTCAAGTCAATTTTGTTTGTATAACCCATTATCAAAAATTACTAATTTTATCAGTCAGCTTTACAAAAACACAACATCCAGTCCTTAGACTCTCACATCAGATAAGGAACAACTCCCTTAAAAAAGGCTTTAATGGAGAGAAAATAGGAAGAAACCTCAGGGAGACCAGCACAGGAGGTTGGAGAATTAAGTCCACGTCCGCCCCCACAACATGGGACTAATCATGACATGAAAAATAGATATCTCATTATTATTTAGTTTGCCAGCTCATAAAGCATGTGTGATATTCTTTTTTCACTTGATCTGCCTTTACCAGATACTACCGCGGGGCAGTTGGAGCACTCCTAGTTTATGATATCGCCAAGCATCTGACATACGAGAATGTGGAACGGTGGCTAAAGGAGCTGAGGGATCACGCTGACAATAACATTGTCATCATGCTGGTTGGCAACAAGAGCGACCTTCGCCACCTCAGGGCAGTGCCCACTGATGAGGCACGAGCCTTTGCAGGTTAACCAATGTCTATCCTTGTATTTGAAATAACAAACTGTTTTTTATTTCTTTTTCAATAGTTTTAAAAAGAAAAAGTGGGGAATTAGTCTGCAAAATGCTAAAAAAAGAATTTTGTGTCTGCTTCAGAAAAGAATACACTCTCATTTATTGAAACCTCAGCCCTGGACTCCACTAATGTAGAAGAAGCATTCAAGAACATTCTGACAGGTAGGAGGAAACACTATGATGTGTAGTATCAAATTAGGTAATGTTAACAGTAAACAGTTTAAAATCAATTTAAAGAACTTCCTTTCTCGTCCTGCAGAAATCTATCGTATTGTATCGCAGAAGCAGATAGCAGACAGATCTGCTCATGATGAGTCTCCAGGGAACAATGTGGTAGACATTAGCGTCCCCCCTACCACCGATGGACAGAAGGGCAATAAACTGCAGTGCTGCCAAAGCCTGTGACACTCACCTTTACCTTCCCACATTTGCTTCCCTCCACAATTGTTCTCTCTTCATCTCTGCTTTACTTCAAGTGTTGTGCTGCTACTGTCTCTATACTTTCATCTGTTTAGAAGTCTCTTAAGATACCAAGACTCCAGTAGACATTCCTTTTTTCCCCTTTGTTTTTCTTTGTTCTGATAATGTCTTATTCAGAAAAACCCCAATGTCTATACTTATCTTTTAGTAACAGCCTCAAAATAACCTGGACAGGACAAACCAGTTTATTAATGCTAAGCTGTAATGAGGCTGGTCTCTGGCTTTATCTACTATGCATTTTTGTTTTGACTGACTTGTCTCCTGATCATGTGACCCAATCCTGTTGAAGGAATGGTGAGGGATCAGTAAGGCTGTATCTGAGTGCTGTAAGTGATTATCTTTTCATATTCATTCCCTCAGCTGGATTGATACTGTGTGTTCACTTATTGGACTACAGTTTGATTTCTGGTTCATCTATTTCTGCCCATCATGTGAGACAGGTGAAGGAGTGGGGACAGGAAAAGAAGGGATGGGATTCTGGTACCTACTTTTCTTTTCTTCTCTGAGCACTGATCCCTGTGTGGCATGAAATTATCTACAACCAGGGACCTGACTTGTAGTTACTATCAGACAAGTGTGAAAGGAATTTAATTAATTTTTGATTTTTAAATTGATAATCTGAGCACACAAATATACCAAAGTAGATAAATACAATCATTGTCAATTTGGGATTATTTCATTTAGGTATGTTCTAGGTGGCTTATATTGCAGACCATAAGAGATCATTCAGAGCAATAAGTTTTTGCACAAACTCATATGATATAGTAATCCTATGAATTAAGTTGGTAAATGGTCATGTAATGAGCTAATATCAGCCTGGAACAAGTCTAATTGTTAATTCCTATTAAACTGGCTCAGGCAATGACCTCCTTGAACAGTATGCCTAAAGAGAAAAACAGGTAGTGTTTGCACTTTGTGTCCAGTAGTTTGGATGGGACACATTACCTGCCTTAGAGTAACTAAATTTTTTGACTAGTTGGTTGTGGAGTTGAGGACGTTTTAAGAAAAAACAGAACACCCCTAGAGCTCCCTAGAGCCCTTGCTTCCAATTGGTTTCATATTTTTGTTTACACATTCTTATTCCAAGGTAATGGAGGTCAATGGCATTATTAATGGAAAACATATAAACCACAAACAACCTAAAACAAAATATGCACTTCACTTAACACTTTAAGAAGTCCAACCATTTAAACCGTTGTCATCCCAATTAGAAATTAGAAATGTCAATTGTTTATGGTTGGCTTAAATGCCTTATGTTTCATCTGGTAAAAATGCCTTCTGTGTGAATCATACTTTATGTGCACATATCTTGTGACGTTTACTTTTTGAAAAATTCTCAAATCAAATCTGTTGTGCTGCCTTCACATCACATAAACATTCTGAAAATAAATCTAATCCTCATAAACCATCGGCGAACTGATTATTTTATCCTACCGGTCGGACAATACTCTTTATGTATAGTTGCTTATGCAGCCTAGTAGGAATGTGATGGTCCGTCAGGCAACCTAATGGAACCTTGATTCAACGGTTTTCAGTAGTAGATTGAATGTGTTATTGGAATGCATCCACATTTATATATAAAAACTATATAAGATATGATCCCTTTGAAAATGGATGGAAACATATTTAAATGATTTTCAATTTGCAAATTTTATCAGCATTTTTCCTGTGTGTTATGTGTATTTAAATAGAACTTAAACGATCGACCGTTCAAGATACTGTAGCTAATTTAAAACCGCACTGTTACATGAGAGAGGTGAAATCGATTTCCTCATATTCATAAGCTCTGTTAAACAAGCCCATTGATTTGAACGTGTCCTTTATCCTGTTCTCTGTGTTGTGTCCTGTTTGGAGCGTCGCTGTGGTCTAATGCCCCCCTACTATTTTTAAAGCTCTCCGAGTGTGAGGGAAAGCGGAAACCTCTCCTGCTGTGTGTTGTCAGCTGAGCGTTAAGACGAGCCAATGTATTGTGAGCTAAGGTAGCCAACAGGAGAGCGGTAGCTTTTAGCCCCACTCTTTAGTCAGGACTAATGATATCAATTCAAGCAAATACAATCTTGGTTAAAATGGAAGGGGAAGCAAAAACGAGGTGAGTAACCCTTTTTTATATGAATGTGTAGGTAAAACCAATTGGACGGCTAACGTGCAGGCTAGCGTTAGCTAGCAGCTAGTTAAGCTAACAACACATCTGTGACAAGCCACGGCAGCGATTAAATCCGTCTCTGCCAGACATGGATCTTACTTTGTACTGATATATTTGACGGGGGTAAGAAATGAATCCCGAAAATCAGTATGATATAATTGGTATTGAAAACCATGGCTGTATGATAATGTCACATAATTTACACTGTAATTAAGCAGTAATTGTGCTGTTGTGTGTAATGTTTTGTGACTACTATCCGGCTTGGTCTAAGCCACAACAGCTGGCATCAGCGTTAATGAAATGGACCACGGCATAGCTTTACATCTGTCCTTCAGCTGGTGTCTGCTGGCATTTCTGATATCTTGGTTATTATTTTGCACATACTATGACAAAATGCAAACATTGCCCGTTTGTTCTCGGACGCAAATTCGACGGGATGGAGTCGACCTGTTTAATGCTATAATAAACGAAACCGCCGAGTCCTCTTCCTCTTTCATTGACAGAAGACAATAGGACAAGCGCACATTGTCAGTGACTTGTGTGTCGTTTGCGTTAACCACATGCTAGCCAAATGACAAGGTTTTACTAAGGTACGGTCAAGTGTGCTAGTTGGGGTAGAAGCCCGTGTTTTGTAGAAAGGGGGGGTTCCACTTAATTCACGATGTGTCTGTTATGTTGACGAAGGGTTATCAGAGAGGATACAGCTGTTCATCGGTCCGTTTAGCTCTGCCGCACATCTGACCGCTGCTGACACCGACTTGCTTTTAGGAAGCGGTGGCAGTTGCTGTAGGGGTATTGGTTAACCTCATATCAAACCAAATGACAAAGAAGTGCAGATCGCACTGTGTGTGTGTGTGTGGTCTTAGGAAAAGAGAAGGTAGAATTGCTACATACAAAATTCTACAGAGAAGGAACGCCTAGTTCATTTTGGTGTTGAATTGTTCAAGTTCATTTTCAAAATACATATTTGACTCTAATGTGATGCCAGGACACAGCAAACTTTTTTGAGATTTTCGCTTCCCCCCCAGCCAGCCTTCATTCCAAATCTTGGCCAGGGTTACAAGCTTGAGGTAGTGTCCTTAGACTATCAAATTGTGGATGCAAGTGGAAGAAATAGTTTTATTTTTTCAGCTTGGTGGAAGGGGTTGGCCTTTTATGGTGGGGTTAGTAGTCAACGGTCTGGGAGAGCTGCTGACTTGAGCCACCACCTATTATTTGAGAAGAGTCAATGAATAAGGACACCCTCACGACCCTCCCTTTGGATGTATTATGAGCATCCACCTGCCACTAACCAAGTGTCCACTGAAGGGATCGTAATTTCCATCTGTCGTGGGAACGCCTCAGGAGTGAGTAGTTGGAAGAAGCCACTGGGGAATAGGATATTGGTTGTTTAGCTACACCTGTTGCCCTGGAAGACAATTTATCCCTGGACAGACAAAGAATGGACGGCAACACCAATGTAGTCGTTGCGATAAATATTTTTCTCATGGGATGATATTTTCCAAGATGCCCATTTGTTCCTGATCATGTTTTATTGATATAATTCAAACTTATTATTTGATTCTTTCCTTTCTTTGCCCTTTATTTTCAGTTGGGCCTAACTAATCAAACCTGTGGGAGAGCAGAATTTGTACTTTCTGCTCCCCCATCTGTCCTGCAACCTTCACCCTTAAAATCCTCTACCCCATCCCACGGTCACTATCTGAAGAGTGTGACCATGACTACAGGGGAGTGTTGCCACCTGCCTGGTTCACTGTGTGACTGTGCTGGTAACACAGCCTTGTCCAAAAATGTGGAGGAAGCTGGCAGTGATGGATGCCAGGCCCAGTATGTCACCCAGGTCACTGCCAAAGATGGACGCCTTCTCTCCACTGTGCTTAAACCACTGGGAACACAGAGGTAAGAATTACAGTAATTTTGTCCACATAGATGGCTAATAATATCCATTGTAATGACAGTGTATATCAATGAACATTTAGAATGTAAATACAACCAATTAAGCCACCGGGCTAATTTTCATCTGTTGTCCCAAGTGATTAGAGGTTCAGTGTCTTGCTGATGGTTACATATAAAATCAGTAGTCAAAGATACTACACAGGTGGTAATCAAATAGTGCCAAGATGGTATGGGTTTGTGTGCGTGCGTGGATGCATGTCTGTATTGTTTATTAAATCTAATGGCCTGAGGAAACAAGCTGTTCCTCACTTTGCTGATAAACATTTTGAGAGTCCTGTATCTCCTTGAGGGCAGCAGGGAGAACAGTGTGGATGTGCTGGATCCTTAATGAGAGGAATTCCTGAGGCATTGCTGGATACAGCTCCTGCAGACTGGGCAGCTCACATCCAGTGATATGCTGGGCTGTGCGGACAACGCTACCAACGGCCTTCTGGTCCTTGCTGATACAGCTGCTGTATCAGGGGGTTGAAGCAGCCTGTCGGCAGACTCTCTGTGGTTCCCCGGTATAAGTTCTTGAGGATTTTGGGCTTCATATGAGGCCATATTTCTTTAGGCGCCTAAGACAATACAGACTGATGGGCCTTTTTAACAACAGTGGTGGTGTGGCAAGTCCATGTTAGGTCTTTGTGAATATTAACTCCCAGATACTTGAAATTGTTCACCCTTTCCACCACTGTGTTATTGATGGTGACTGAGAGGTTAGCACCCCCGGTCTCCTGTAAACCAAAATGACCTCGTTGGTCTTAGAGACAGACACTCAGTGACAGGTGGTTGTCCTAGCACCACTTATCCAGGGTGGTAACCTCCTCCTTGTAGACCATCTCATTGCTGTGGGAGATCAACCCACAACTGCAGTGTTGTTGTTTGTATAGATAGAAATGCAGAAGAGGGTTGCAGACAAAACCCTGTGGCACTCCCATGGTGAGAGACAGCAGAGAAGAGTTAGTAGTTCTCTATGACCCACCTACATAGTATTTGTTCTGGCCCAGATTCTTGAGAGCTTATTGACAGGTTGAGACAGCACTATGGTTTTCAACATTGAGCTGTAGTCCACAAACGGCATCCTCACACAGGTGATTCTTTCAGGTTGGAGAGGGTGGAGTGTTTGATGTGAGCGAGGGTGTCTGTGACTGTCTGGGCAGTATGCAAATTGTGGGGGGAGCATGTGTTAGATGAGGAATTTAACCAGCTTCTCAAAAATCTTGCTGGCTGTGGGGGTATATGACTATATATAGTTGATACAGCATATGTGCATAGTTTAGAGATATTGGATATGGACATCATTGCCCCCATTACTGGGAAGTATGTCGTAAAAGGCAAAATATATATTTTTTGTTCTGAAATAGTAAATTTGAACTTGAAAAAACTTCCATGATTATGAAATTAATTGTGTACTTTACGCAAATGTGAGATGGTTAATGATTTATGGGATAAGGATTTATAGAATAAGATCCTGTGGTTGCCTTCCAGATTCTCAATCTGCAATTGATATAAGGAGTTATAATACAAGATCCTACATATCATGTAGATATCACTGTATGTTTATAGTAAGGATAATTCAGAAATTCCATTAATTATGGATTAATTCCACTTTAGTGCTATGCCCCCTTTATTTATTTCACTTTACAGACTGGTGATGTGACATCGTCTTGTATGTATGCTTCATGCAAAACATTGGATAAAAAAGGCAAACATTCTATTAAAGCATTTACTTGGTTTGAAAACCTGATTTTCTGATTTTAAAAAAAATGCTATTCTTCTCATAATCAGTCTATGGACACCTCATCCAATACATCCCATTATTATTATTACCCGAGTGTGGCCATAACATCACGGCCTGAGTGTACCCGTAACAGTCCTGAAGTGATGACATCTAATCAGTTTTAGAGCTGTGGTGGCTCAGCGGGTAGAGTGCATGCCTAGGATTCAGGATTTGCAGGTAGCTGCCGCGTAGTTCCGTAAATGCGAGGCATTCATTGTAAGGCGCTTTGAGTGGTCTATAGACTGGAAAAGTGCTATATAAGAACACGTCCATTTAACATTCTATCATTTTCTGAGCCTTTTTTTTTAAATTCTATGTTCATGCATTATTGCATAACACTATAACATGAGCATTCTTACTTCCCATCCAGTCTGAGAGTTAGATGTTGGCTAATAACTGGATATTGTGTAATTAGGGCAAGATGGTAAACCATTGCAAACTAACCGTTAGTGTTGTAATCAATTTAATTCAGCTTCACTCTATGTCAGTATGCATGATTTTAAAAGTAAAGATATGGAACAGAGAAACAGAAATCAACCAATTGATAAAGACACATTAATAAGATGTTGGTGTTTTAAAAAGCAACGTGATGGAAGAGATTTTCTTTGAATTATATAAAGTAGAAATAAGATTGAGCAAAAATTGAGTTGCTATGACTGGTAAACATACCCTGAATTCAACTTTACCTGGATAATTGTAGTTACAAGAAGGGTATATATGAACATTTCTAAAATTGGAGTCATGCAGTTTTCATTTCCTGGTCATATTATGTAGTCTACATTTTAACATGCTCATTCCAGCCCCTGCCAACATCATACATATTTGCATTAATGTGTGAAGAAAAGTAAAAATATTGAGTTGTCATCTGTCCATCAACAGATGAATCATCAGTGTTTAACTGTGACCTTTGACTGACCACAAGTTTTTGTAGTTGGATGTTTTAAAGCCATGCTATAACCAATGAGAAGAAATAGTAACTCATTATAAACCATAAACAATCTGTGGCAGTTCAGTCAGTGGGTGTGAAATTACTCTGTAGTGCTGTGGTTTCTCAAGAGATGAGGTAAATGTGGTCATTTGGAGCACTTTGGGGACATTGTGTGCAGTTCCTCCATAGTCCCACTGGGGCCCCTATGATTACTGGTCAAGTGGATGGCACGTGATACAATAAATTTGGCCTAAAGAAATTGCTTCTGATTCTGTCTTCCTGTCAGTGATGGCCCCATCTGCCGTATTTGCCATGAAGGAGGCAATGCTGAGGGTCTCCTTTCCCCCTGTGACTGCACAGGCACCCTGGGAACAGTGCATAAGAGCTGCTTGGAGAAATGGCTGTCCTCTTCCAACACCAGCTACTGTGAGCTCTGCCACACTGAGTTTAATATCGAGCGCCGACCCAGACCCCTCACAGAGGTAACAAAGGTCAATGCCCTTTGCTTTGTCTGCAATTCTATTGCCTGCATTATATTCTACTTGACAGGGGACTGGGACAAGCTCTTGACTGTGTGTGTGTGTGTGTGTGTGTGTGTGTGTGTGGCTCTGCACTGCCCTCAGGTTCAAGTAGTTTGCCAGCTTAAACTTAATTGAACATGTCACTTTCTGTCCATCTGCCCCTGCTCCGCCCTGTCAGGTGGAGGATAACCGAGAGGA
>OMLC01042025.1:0-39104 GCA_900302585.1 Regalecus glesne
TATATGCTTGCCTTTTTTGTTATATGTTGACATCACTTGCGTAGTTTTAGCTATTAACCATGCAGTGCCATGGGACAAAGTTAGTGGCATTGAGTTTTCTCAAAAATATATGGAGTTAGGTGGATTGAGCTGAGATATGGCAAGCCTATGGTTTGTATTATCTCCTGTGACATTTAACAGTATCAGAACTTTTAAAATTGTAAAGACCAAAGAAAAACTACTGTTAGCCAAGAAAAAGCGCCTGTCAAAGAAAATATAAAACACACATATGAGCAGTATTTCCAAAGGCTTTTAAGCCATGTCACAATCAAAAGTGCAATTACCATTAACTGGCCCATTTCCTGTGAAGCATATGTAGATGATAGCCTGGTTTGCCTTTGGTGGATATTGTCCCTGCTTCCGTAAATGACACGACAAAGTCTGACTGACTGACAACAGGGATAAATGTAGCCAACAGCATCTCAAACGCTTGTCCCATCTGCACCAACGGCTCTCCAAAGTAAATCAAAAGAAGAAATAAAAGCATAAATAAGAACAGCTGAATTTTGACCTATGAACCATCGGCAACCGGTCCTGCCCTAATCCTGGTTAGATGTGAACTGGGAATAGATCTACCACATAAACCAGTAAAGTACACATGTTGGCTAACACCCCCCTACACTGTTAGAATGTGACAACTACTGAAGACAAATCCATGATTGCTTCAAAACCACAGTTAATGGAACAATCCAAAATGGACATTAACATAAGAAAAATAAAATAAAAAAGCAGACTTGCACTAAAGATGAAAACTGAACATGAGGAGTATACTTCAGAAGGCTTACTGGAGAAAATTAAATCATGGGCGTTGCCATTCAGGAGGTGGAATAAATATGAAAGCTGGCGGGTGACTAATTCAGGATAAAGTATGTGTAGTAGTCTTAGAAAAACACATGGTAGAAAGCTGTGACTGAGACCCTGCAGGTTATTTTGGTGCTGAAGAAACATTTACCCTCCAGCCCCCAAATAAAGCTATGTCAGTGAACATCACAGTCAAAGGACTCATGTGTATGACCTTCAACAGCTAACAAATTATTATCACTTAGAAGTTTAGGAAAGGGGTGAGGCAAAGACTTTTGTCACTGAAAAGCAAAAATACTAACATCCCTCTGAAATCTGACATTTTTACATATTTTCTCAGCCACATGGAAATCTTTTTGTAGATCTTGCCTGGACCTCCCACCCCACGGACTGTATTGTCATTTCCATCGAAAAAAGATATGAAAAGTATGTTGCGTTCAAGCAGTCTACCCCAGTGCTGGTGACAAATATACAGCTATTACACAATCTTCATTTTTTAGTCAAAAAATAATAATTAAAAAAAATCCCCCAAAAAAATCAAATCAATATTTTCATTTCGTATTTAGTGTGCAGAGTTATGCCTTTCTCATGGATCCTCCCAGCTGTTTGGACTATGCAGCCACTTTGTTGTCCTTCTGGAAGAAAAGGTAAGGAAAAGGAAGGTTATTCTATATTTGGTCATTGTAATCTTACAATGAAATTAGTCAAGTCAGGTCCTCTGCATTTAACAAATCCTACTGTAAAGGAGCAATGGACACCTGCTGTGCCCGGGGAAGGGAAAGGTAACAGTGAAGAAACTCAGAATAATCCAGGACATACAAGAACACACAGAATTGTTTTTCCTTCATAATATTGTCACAATCAACAATGATAAAAATAATTGAGCATGAACATGGGAACGACTGCTGTGGTATATTGTATACTATGGTTAGGATTTATTCAGTTTAGGTGAAAAAAGAATGTTCTCTAAGCTTGACGTGTAAGACAGGGACTCGTTAGAAAAGGTCAAGAAACTAATTCCCAGTATATATAGTGAAAAACAGCTATTTTTCAAACTCTCGTGGGGGGGGTACTCCAATATTCCCGTATTTGCCTCCATATCTAGTAAACGGGCTCATACATTTAATAATATGGGATTTATCCACACAACTAGGATTAATTGTGTAATATGGGAGCAAAGTAGAAACTTCTCTGCAGTATAATAAAAGTTTTACTTTACTATCAATTATATTACTTATTTTCTCCATGTAACCATCACCTTATCATTGTGGAGAGGTTTGTGTGTTCTTATGAACTTTGGAGCTGTGTTGTCTGGAGCCTTATGCCCCTGGTAGGGTCTCCCATGGCAAATTAGTCTCAGGAGCGGGGCCAGACTAAGAATGGTTTAAGAAGATCCCATGAAAGACCAAGGATAGTGAATCTACCCTGCCTGGAGGGAGCCCACGGCCATCATTTCGTGCCATGCCCAGAAGAATGACCTGTCAGCAAGTGCCTGGTTGCCAGGTTTGCCATGGAGCCCAACCAGGTACAGTCCAAAAAAGTAACATGGATACTTCACCATCCTGTGCACCCATTAGAAGAACTGTTGGGGATGGGTGCACTGCTAGACAGCTGGCAGTGAAGGCGGAGGGTCTTGACAAATCAGACCCGGGTATCAGAGGCTGGCTTTGGGGACGTGGAATGAGGAAAGGAGCTGGAGCTTATGAAAGAGGTGGAACGTTACCAGTTAGATCTAGTGGGGCTCACCTCTATGTACAGCATCGGGTTTGGAACCAAACTCCTAGATAGGGGTTGAATTCTATTCTTCTCCAGAGTAGACCAATGTGAGAGTCGCTGTCGGATATACACAAATCCCTGGCTGAGTGCTGCTATGTTGGAGTTTACCCATGTAGCTGAGAGAGTCACCTCCCTACCTTAGGGTGATTTGTTTGGGTCCTTTACATAGAAATGAGCCAGTTGAGGTGGTTTTGACATCTGGTAAGGATACCATTGGGTAGACTGAGGACCAGGTGGAGGGATTATATCTCCACACTGGCCAAGGAACAGCTTGGAATCTCCCAGTCAGAGCTGGTTGATGTGGTCAGGAAAAGGGAAGTTTGGGGTACCGTTCCTGAACTGCTACCTCTGTGACCTGAAGCTGTTGATGATGGATAGACTATTGGACCTACTACTTATTCTCCAGACTATTTTTCATTCTATGTTAGATAAAGCTATTATGTTTGAAATTCGGAATTGACAACCTGGACAAAAATTCTAAAACCTATTCTCAATTCATGGTCAATGAGTTACTGTACAAGTCCATAGGTAGAACTACAAAGTCAAAACATGAAGGCTGTCAAAGTGCTGATGGGATCTTTTAAAATCCCTTTTCTAAAGTCCACCTTGCTGAAATTCTGATACGTTACCCTGTACTCTGGTAGGTCTGCAAACTCTCGACCCCCTTGGCTCCCTCTGTATCCTCCCCTATAGCCGCCTCCCCCATGGGGTGGGCCGAAGGACCCTCGGCTGGCCGAGCGACCCCTACCCCCACGGAAGCCCATGCCACCACGGCCACGGAAACCACCTCGACCTCGATTCTGACGCAGGGGGATGCCAAACGTTTCAGCATTCATCCGCCTCTCCTCAGCCCAGGTTTGCCTCCGCTCCCTGCAATGATCACACCAAGAATAGATATAAACAAACAAACATTAATAAAAAGACATGGCTGAATAATGATGGAAAAAATATCCTGAAACTAATGCTAGTGTAGGGCGATATATTTCATGCTTTGTAAAATTACATTATCCAATCACTCCAATTGAATCTCAAGTGTTTCACCAAAAAATAATAAATGTATACATTATATGAAAGAAAAAAATGAAACAACCAGCAACACATGGCAGTTTTTTCTAATAAAATGAAAGAACTTCTGACGTTTAACACAGCTGTCCAGTTGAAAGACCCCAGCCTCCTACGGTTTGTAAATTACACAAATCCCTTATTTTTTAAGTTATTTTCTCACTTTCAAATGTATAGTCCCTCCTACTTTGTAATTATGGACTTTTGGGGTATACAATGCTGAAGTAAACAATTACAGGTGGCAATAGAGAATATGACTGTATTGTACCTTGGGAACCCTGTCACTCCAGATTTCTCATTTGCTTTCCTGGTGAAAAAAAAGCAAAATAATGATGTGTCAAAGAAAAATACTAAAACCTCTTCTGTTGTCTTAATAGAATTAATTCAAATCTGTGGAAAAAGGTACAGGGTGACAGTGAATGCATTACTGGTAAAGTTCAAAATCACAAGGTAATCTCAAAGGGCTTTATATCAGTACAATATGACATACAAGTGATTTTCTGTGTAGCCTTGATAGCTTTATACTTTTGTGTCATTATGTTTATCATCAGTACACCACTGCACAAATTTCCCAAAGACATGTGTGTAGAATTGTTATACTTGACAAATTACGTGAATATAACCATGGAGTTGCATCACTAAATCATTTACCTAGTGTCATCACAAGAGATGTTGTCAAAGAAGGACTTGGACTTGTCATAGTAGCAGTTGGGGCCAAGTGGGTCTCCTTCTTCATCAGCATTGCCCTCACTGTTATGAGTTTCCACGCCAGAATCACCCTTGTCCTCGCCGTTCACTGTCTTCAATAACTTGTCGCTTTTCTCATCTGTGTAAGAAAACCAAATCACATCTCTAATCAGATCCCTGCCTTCAGGATCTCTTTAATATTGTCCCCTTCAGCTATACTATAACTGAGAGGTGTGGCTAGAGCCATAGCAAGGGCTTTACAACGTCACAGGACCTTGCACTGGACCCTTTCCAAATTAAATTACAATCAAAACAAAATAATGACTTTTCCACGTCTCCCTTGAGATCCAATGGTGACCTTTCTTGTTTCTCTGCCTTCTGCTCAATGAGCGCTGGGATCGGCTCCAGCAGATCCGCAACCCGACTTCAGATTAGCGGTGAATGAATGAATGATGTAAATTAACATTTTTTTGCATAATTTATACCCTCATTTAGAAATGAAAATGATTCTTTACTATGATACAGAAAAATATAAGAGAAATATATCTCAATTTGTGACATAAAGGAATATTTTTCTAGTCATCTTTCCTTTTTTTTGGGATGAGAAAATTGTATTACAAACCAAGTGTCATGAATGACATCAAATCATCAGTTAAGTTTATTGTTAAATATCATCATCAGGTCCATTGTAGAGAGATGTATATAGGTATATGGCAACAAATCACATCTTTGGAATCAGATCACAAAATATGCAGTTGTGTTGAGTATACTTGTTATTTTGTTTGTTACACTCCCTGACCAAGGCATCTGGCCAAAATGCACTGCCAATGTTTTCAGTGTTAAATAGAACCATGGACAATATGAAAGGCTTTTTTTATAAAAGGGAAAGAGCTTCGTGTTCTACTTTTTTTTCTTGAGTCAAAAGAAACGACCATCGGAAATGACAAGTCACCCAAGTAGTACCAACCTTTCAGCTTCAGTTTGCTCTGGAACTCTCTGTCAATCTCTTCCTTGTTGAATTGGGCGTTGGCACTCTCAAAGTCAAAGTCCTTCTCAAACTTCATGGGCCCATCACGGCGAACGTTAAAGCGCCCTCGGCCACGATGTCCACCCCCTCGCCCACGACGGTTCAGTGGGGCACCTGCAGCTACTTTAAAGAAGAACAAGAGTTAGTTGTCCCCAAATAGATTAGAACATTAATGAAATATCAAAACAAGATGAAAAACAATTGCATGGCACTGTATGAGGGCAAAACTCAGGACATGTAGACTAAAGCATTGTTGTCTTTGAATTGACACGTCGATAAATTAGGGTTAGCCAACAGCCAACTAATATAGCAGTACAGCTTCAGGTGATAGCAATAAAAGAGCAAACCACACTATTGTCATCCAAAACCAAGTCACATCAAACATGGAATGAAAGCATAAAATTATAGTTTTAATGATCATCAGCACCACCACACAAGCCACAGCATTATCAAATATTTAGTCAATATGACAAATATTACGCCTAAAGAAGAAAAAAATGTTTTGTTCATTCCTGGACTCTATTGACATGAACAGCATGTCAATCTTCAGACATGTACACTAGAAAAGAAAAACACTTCTCACGAGGGATGATCACAGCCAGTGATTATAAAAAAAATGAATTGATGGCCTCCACTGTGCGAGACAAACTGGAAAGGCATGCAGAGTCTTAATGGGCATAGAGGTAGGCTTAACCTGTAGAACGTTTACTGGTTTCCCTGCCTTCACCTCTCGCCTGCTCAGACTCTGGCTTGGGGACTTTCTGGACATCTGTGCCTGGAATAGTAGAGCTCCTTTAGTCTTCCAAAAAAGCTTCAACAATCATGACAGAATAGCCCTGTGCTGTGTCAACAGGTGGCACTAAGTCTCCTACCTTAAGAAAAAGGCACAATGGTTTGGAATGTGGAACCTCTGGAATAGAATGTTAAGAGATCACACATACAAATGTGTCACTGGTTCCTTTCTGAGGATTTAGTGACACAAAATACCCCGGTGTTAACAGTGTACGCTCGGCTGAGATCTCACCTTGGGAGCTAAAGATAGAGTGGATAAGCCCTGCAGTGGTAGCCCTATCTAGAGCAGTTGTGTGAGAGACAGAGGTCGGGCGGGGTGCAGGCCAGCCCTGACTGCTGCGGACTCCCCTGACAGTCTCACCCCTCCGTGTGTCCAGAATTTCCTGGTGCTGGGCCTTCTGGTTTCCATGGCCAGTGGTGGAGGGAGCTGTGCGGCCATGTGTGGGACTCCTGCGACCCAGGCCAGGGGCTTGAGCGGTGGGGGTAGAGGTTGGGGCAGATGGGGCGGCTTGTATTGCCTGCTCAAGGGTGGGGCTTTTCCGCAGGGGGTCCATGCTAGGGCTGTTGCGACCTGAGGCAAGATCAACAAGATCCTTGTTATTGTTTTAATATTTCATCAAGATGGTTAAGCATTAAGCATGAGAACAAAGTAAATCAAGTCTAAAAAATCTATCATGCATCAATAAAGTGAATGCCTTATAATACATGTAAAGTACTGTTTAAATGTATTGTTTAATATGTTATTACTTCTGAATATCCCATTGTAAATAACAATATCAGGGTAGTGATGAACTTAAGTACCATCCAGTTAAATGGGTAGTCTCGCAAAATATAAATTTCTTTAATGTTTTTTTCCCCTTAACCCCTTCTTTCTGTCTTTTGCCTTCAAAGGGGCGACATAGCTCTGTGGGTAGAGCGGTCTTCTGGCAATCGGAAGGTTGCAGGATCAATCCTCGGTCCTGCAGAAAGCATGTCAAGGTATCCTTGAGCAAAACACTGAACCCTTAACTGGTCTCTGAGTGCCATATGTTGGCAGCTCACTACTCCTATATAATAGGATGGGTTAAAATGCAGAGAAATCCAAATTTCCCCTTGCAGGACTGATAAGGGAATCCCTTTTTTCCAATTACAACGTGAACTCAGAGATGTAAGTCAGAGGGGAGAACAGAGCCAAATAAACTGCTATGGAACTGGGAGCACTTTTGTAGCATAAGTGGGCACTGATCGTCCTGTCATTTATGTGGAAGATTAGCAGGCAGAGTATTGAGGGCAACATCCCTGAGTTTCTGCATTGCACAGGATCCCTGTGGAAAATCTTTGAAAAGGAATCCATCTTAGTGGAAAAGCCAAAACTCTAGTTTGACAGTTTTTCTCTTAAAACATTTACATGTAGGAGGAAATTAAAGGTGTTAGGTATTCTGGGGAGTAATGACACCAAAAGTCAAAACCTTCTCATTGACTGTTGCGTGCCAACGTAGTTCCAGGGCAACATGACGACCTATAACCTTTGTAAAGTGTGTTTGGCCGAGTCCCTTGTTAAGAAGCTCCTATTAAAACGAGTCTTTCAAGGACAGACCCCAAAACCTGCAGATAATATACAGATAATTATACTGACAGAACACAGGGAGAAAAAAAATGGAATGCTACTATGAGACCACTGATGACTTAAGACTGACATCTCTTTAATTCTATGTCCCTTTACAATCTTTCCCACTCTCTGGACCCAGGTAGTGTCCTTACCCACACCAACAGCTCCAAACTGTGGGGAAACCAAGGGGCTGTTGCTGAACTGGCTGTAGGGAGGCACTGGGGCCCTGTTGAAGAGGCCATAAGAGCCAGCGGACTGGAATGGGGCAGAGGCAGTGCTGGCAGCAGGTGTGGCAGCTGAGCCTATGGAGGACTGAGGAGGCAAATGAAGTTTGTAAGTTTTATGTTCTGAGAGAAAATGGCACCCAAGCCTTATCCCAAACAAAACAAAAAGGTCAGTTTATACATCTCATGCTTTGCCCACAATATGGGGTTGGACATGGGCCTAGATGGAGTGTGGGAGATTACGGCTGGGGACTGCTCCTGGTGCCCCATGGTGGGATCAAGCCAGCAGCAACACCTGACTTGATATATTTCAGGCACATGTAGTCAACCACTAGGCTACTTATCCCCCCCAAATAAATACAGGACTGTAAATATATGAGTTATAGTGTACCTGGACAATAGCAGGGTCCTGGGGGAGAGAGCATGTTGGCTTGGGTGGCTCACACACAGTCAGATCTTTGATATCACTGCCCCGGAAAATGATATACTCAAAGATCTCATCTCTTGGCGGGATGGGCCTATCAGTGGGGCGATCCTCAGTGCCAAAGGAGCGAACTAAAGGGGAAAGAAAGCTATATTGAACAACATGAGCCTGAGTTTTGGTGCGTCATTCATGCCTGCAGACTCAAGCTTGTCTAGGATGTTACTTCCTAACTAGGGAAAGGACTGTTGCTGTAATATTTAACCAATTAGTTTGTATTTGAATGAACAATAAAAGCCTGGTGATGGTTTAAAAAGTGTGGGAGAACAATGAGAGTAAATGCAAATAATCATAAAATTGACACGATGACAATCAAATCATAACTGTCTTTTACGGAGCTTCTAAATGTAATATTGTCTTCAGTCAAGGAGCACACTGGTATTGCTTATCTGGCAGGTTGGTTGGCTGACTAATGACATACAGTTAGGTCTGTCCTAGCAGAGCTTAGATAGCTTCCAACTTAGACACAGTCGGTGTATTTTCCACAATATCTGTGGAAAATGGTATGGTTTTTAAAGTTAATTATACGGCAGATAACTTAGGGCATTTACTTCCGTTTAATCACGATAATTTTACCTTCTAGCTTTGCATATAGCTAGGGTTATCACTATAATTGCTAGATGAACTAGTGATGCAAGGAGCGCTAATAGCAAGCTAACGTTACCCAAGAGACCAACTTGTCAAAGTTGCCTCTTCCCCTTAGAATTAAACCAGAAGGCCTGAACTCAGTATGATTTCAATAAAAGACGCACTTGGCTTGAAAGTTGGTCATTTGAACTGATATCTAAAGACTAGGCAACCCCAGAAATAAAGCACATCAACTCGACAACTTGAGACAACACTAGCTAGCCAGCTAAAGTTAGCTGTTAGCTACCTCTCGCTAGTGCGACAGTGGAGTTCTCAGTATCAATAGTGTAGAGAATCCCTTCGTAGCGAATCTCGGCCTTGGAAACGAGGCTGATTTTACTGCCCAGATAGGGCGTCCCTCCACTCATTATGTCTTCGTGGGCTCTGCAGTCTTGACAAATGAAGAAAAAACCGACGGCCCTTCCAGTCTCTGGGGTTTAATGCGGCGAATATCACCCCAAATGTCTCTGATTTCTGCCTCTAACTCACTATTCTGCCTGTTACAATATGGCTACCTCATTTTCCATCGAATGGCTCTTAGCGCTGGGGTCACTGGGAAATCATAATATCGCGCGTTTACACGCTAGTTTAGAAAATAGATTCGCGTTGGATAGAACGGCAATGTCCGCTCTCCGCAGGCGAAATAACCGGGTATCTTTCAACATTCCCAAGCTAATGTTGATTCGACGTGCTATGAATAATGATTGGTGCTTAATGGCCATAGATATAAACCCTAACCTCTCCGGCGTGCTGCAGAGAACGCATGTTTTCCTACAATACACTTGGTTTGCCTCGAATATTCACAACCACCCGAATTCGAGTTGACCTGTTTGACCAAAGTTGCGTAGACATCGTTGAGACCTACGTGAGAATGAGTTGACACCACACTTATTGATTCATGCAAAGTGTGTGTGTAGATTAATTACTGGTGAGCAGTTTATGCGACAATCCCACGTATGCACACACAAATATGTCTATCAATTTTATCTTTGTTTTTGATTTTATTATCTATCTATATATCCAACACAAATATATTATTAATTTTGGGGTGAAAAACAGATTTTCTTTTCTCTGTGTTTTATTTCTATGGTCGGAAACAACACGGGTCCTGCGCGCCTGCGTACATTCTAAAATACGATTTGCACAACGGTCCGACATCAAAGATGGCGGGAGCCTCCGACCCACTGGAGGACATGCTCTTCAATGAGGTAGATGAGAAAGCAGTTAGCGACTTAGTTGGCTCTTTGGAATCGCAACTTGGTAATCAAAAGACTTCTGCTGCTTCATATTCCGAGATAAAAAGAGAGGGACCTTCGGGCGCTGTCAGTCAGTTCTCAGGGAAACTACGCGATCAAGTGGGGTCTCTGGATCAGCCACAACAAGGGCATCCAAAAGCGGGGTTAGACCAGGAACCTAGCGCTAAAGAGGCGCTCACCAACACTATCCTCACCTCCTCTACCTCTTCTGTAGCTACTGGGGGCGTAATAAACGCTGGATCCAATTTGATAACACTTGGAGCATCTCCTACTATTTCTCCCGTACCGGGATCCGCAACTTTGTCCACTCAGTCTGCTGCTGCTGCTGCTAGCTTTAACAGGGCTACTGTTCTGGGTCCGGCAGGCACAGCAGTGGTGACTACTCCTAACCCCAACATCATCACCACGGCAAACATCAGGACTGCTTCGCCGGGATTACAAAGTTTAAACGGGAACACTGGAGCTGTGAAGTTGGTGAACTCGCCCGCGATTCCCCCTCCAGCCGGGGCCAACGCTGTTCTAAGTACTGTCAGCGCCGGGGGCTCCAGTATTATTGTTTCCGTGGCGTCGCAGCCCAACTTCTCCGTACCTCAGTCCTCGGTCTCGTCTCCTACTATTGCTTTGCAGAGGCACCCGAGCCCTGTGTCCAGTATGTCACAGAACGGTGTCGACCCAAAGCTTTCCCCTGTCATTACCCATGGCGCAGCTTCCCCGGCTGCCACTTCATCTCAGGTCATGAACCACAGCAACCCTCTGGTGCACACCAAGATGTTGGTAACTAACCAGCCCGCCTCTGGCAACTCCGTCATCCTCGGCGGCACCCCTTCGCCTGCTGTCAACTCCACCATCAGCCAGACCCAAAGTGTGACGAGCATCGCCGTCACGCCGACCACCGGGATGAAACCAGCCGTCAATGGAGTCAGTCAGCCCGCAGTGACGATTGTCCGGCCGCCCGGCACATCGGTGATGGCTACATCCATCCAGCCTCAGAGACCTACGCTGGTTACCAGCACCACAAGAACCGCTGCTCCCCAACTGGCTATGAGACCCCAGCAGCAGACCACCATTCAGCTGCCTCCTGGATTTACCATACCCCCAGGTAAGGAAGGAGATCCAGTGGTGAGGGAAACAGTGGCTCACCTTACTTCGTTCATGACTTTAACCTATACTAATGGGAGGATACCAAAGAGGCAGACCCTGAGGTCTGGCCAGCAGTCCAACATCACTCAGCTGGCTCCATCCAGTTAAGGTTTATAAGACAGACAACCAATCACTAGTGAAGCTACACCTTCAGATTTCTTCTGGATACCAACAACAGTTATAATATAATCTCTTTTTAGGGACAGTGCGTATTAATGAGTACTTAGAAATGTAAATATATTGGATTTAGCCACCAGGCTAATTTTCATCTGTTATGCTAAGCAGTTGTGGGTTCTGTGTCTTGTTCAAGGACACTTTGACACACTTTCTGAAGGAATCATGGATTGAACCACCAGTCTTATGAGTACTACATGACCACTCTACCTCCTGCCTTCCCCGGAATTTCAATATCTTTTTTTAAATCACCAGCCACTTTAACTGGTTTATGAGTTTGTGGGTCAAATCCGATCAATTTGAAATCATTTGCATAGCCCCAAATAACAATTTAGTTCTAGAGGGATTCACAGCTACATTCTACGTGACGTATGATACCCGTGTTCTCAGACTGTTGATTCAGATGAGGAATAACTCCATAGAAAAAAACCTTGTCAGGAAAACATGAAATGGGAATCCTCTGGATGAGCATCAGAGGAGGGATCCCTCTTCCAGGACACACAAACATGGGTTTAGTGGTGAGTGGAAAAGGTAGACAAGCAGTAAGGGATCCACAATAACCACTCAATGAAGCAAATGGGACTACACAAGCTAGAGTCAAACAATTCAGAATGTAAATTCAGTTATCGCAAATGAAGCAAAACTTTATGGTTATGTAAGCTCGACATCCAGGAATCCTATGGGATGTCTCAATATCAGTCTCAAAGATGTTTCAGTATCTTGAATATGTTCTCTGCACCATTGCGTTTTATTACCTTTTATTTTCCCCTGTATATAGTAACTGTTTTGTATATATAACCGAAGATTGTTGTGTTGTCATTCTATTTGAAGTACCTGTGAGAGCCATGAAACCCTGTAGGTTTTCCATGTAGTGAAAACCTGCATGACCAATGGGCTGATTCCAGTTCTGATGTCTAAGTCATGGTTGGCTGTTTGCAAAAGTGGCTGGTGGACCACCTTACCCACCTCAGCCATGTTTCAGTGTCTGGCATTGATTTATACTATTTTGTGTGGCAGATGATGGTAACACCTTGTATTCATTATGCAGTTCCCTTGTCTTTCATAAGAATGAAATCGTCAGTGTGTGATCTTAGGGCCCATTATCAGAGTATAAAGCTGACCTCTTCCCCTTCTCAGGCATGGTTCTGGTGCGGACAGAAACAGGCCAGCTGGTCATGGTC
Organism: Regalecus glesne; assembly: GCA_900302585.1. Classification (NCBI taxonomy): domain Eukaryota; kingdom Metazoa; phylum Chordata; class Actinopteri; order Lampriformes; family Regalecidae; genus Regalecus; species Regalecus glesne. The sequence goes on from OMLC01042025.1 coordinate 12,856, forward strand.
CAACAACAGGTCTTGGCCCAGGCCCAGGTCCAGGCAAAGTCCCAACAGGGTCAGACAGTAGCCAACATCTCCCCGAGACCTGGAACGCCGACGGCTGGTGCCACAATCCGAGTTAGTACCCCCAGTACGGTAAGAGCCAAAATAACATCTTTGCATACATGTTTGGTGAACAGTTGTGTTTCTTGGAGAATGGTACACTGGTCTGCAGACTTTTAACCATTTGGTGGAGAGCTGTACGTCACTGGTAGGGTACTTCAAAAGACATTTTGTTTTTACATTTTGCCCATAGATGAGGTAACAGAATAGTCAAGAGAGGGGATTCGATGCATTGAGAGGATACATTTTCAACCCACATCACTTCTAGCATTCACCTTGCTGACACAACATCTCTACCAGTTGTACCACTGGCCACCCAGTACGAGAATCAGAAGAAAAGAGGAATTACTCATTTTAAGTTTCTTCGCTCTTGTTGAGTGACCGGCAATGAGGGTGAACATGTTCTTAAACAGGGAGTCTTGGAAAACGTATATAGCTGTTGATTGACACATTGCCTGTTGCATAGAGGCAATTTAAGTCTATAACCCTTTCAGTTACAGAGAGATCCATCTAACTGCTGGATCACTCTTACATGCCCTTTTAATGAACATGTTGAAACGTTTTTTCTATTTTTTGAGGTTGAAAAATTCAGAAATGCCACTTTTCAAATTGTCAAATCACATTTTAGTCCATCCATCAACAATCCATTCAGTCAGCCGCTTATCCAAAACTGGGTCTTTTTAGTTTAGTTTACTAAAGCTAAACTAAGTTCAAGTCCACTGGTACAGTGATTAAATGAACAGAGAAGGGTGGCATGGCTCACAAGGTAGAGAAGGTTGTTTAGTAATCGGAAGGTTGCTGGTTTGATCCTCAAGCTCCATCAGAAAGTGTGTTGAAGTGTCCTTGGTCAAGACACTGAACCTCTTACTGCTCCTCGAGCACTGAATCTGCCCACTGCTCCCATACAATAGGATGGTTTAAATGCACAGAACAAATTTCACTGTAGGAATACAGTGACAAGCAAAAATGGATAGAGTTAACGTAGACAAGAAGAAAGCTGTAGATAGGGAGTCGAGCCCTTAAAGTATCAGGTGGAGCATCTGTAGTCCTTCACCAACGCTGGGCAAATAATACTGTTTCTTTTCATCTTTCAGTGATATTGGATCGAGATGAAATTTAGATATTGGGATACATAATGTTGTCATCTAAATGAATGACAATGAGAATCTACTGCCTAAAATTTCTTACAAAATGATGTCTTCAGTATTTGAAATAAAACTAGTTTGGTTTGATATACTTTACATTACTAAGCAGTTGAATGTGATGAACCTCATTTGGATTCTTGCGCATGGTACATTTCACATGTAGCAGCTATCATGATACATATCAATATCATGTGAATTTCCCTTTGATTAATGAGATCATAGTTTCTGCACTACTCTACACCAGCCACCAGTCTGTGTCCTCTTTCGTCTACATGCGTTTAAGGGACATGTTTGACGTAAGAGCTGAAGTACAACTGAACAGTATATAAGAAGGACAAAGACAGATAAAGGTTTCTGAGCTTGACTCGCTTTCTCCGAAATGATCTTCTTTTCATTGCCTGCTAGCACAAATAGAACTGCTATGTTCTAACATGGGAGCAAGACGAATTTGCGAGCTCGTGTTTCATTTACTTTGGCAGATACGTCTAGCCCCCCTCCTGTTCAGACAGATTTCCAGTCAACCTGGCCCAGGTTGGACCAATCATAACCATTTATCTAATATGGGGTTGGCTGGTTTTATACAAGAGAAGTGCCATTAAGGAACTTTCCTAAACAATAAAGATGATATTGAATGGTCTGTTAAATCCACTACCATTGTAGTATTAAATGAACAGGGCAGTATGTTTTCTCTAAAAGAAGAACAAACAACTACACTTAAAGCATCTCTCTGTCACTCACTGCGACGGCACACGTGTCATTGCTCTGGTTAGTTGTTGGTCTATACAATTGCATCCAGAGGCATTGTAGTCACCAACCATTGATAATGCCTCATGGAGATCGAAAACTGAGACGTCCTATACTGAATATATATTTGTGAGTTGGTCTGGAGATGTCAGACTAGCTATATTCCAGAGTACGTTCTGGCAATGGTTGAACCAGCTGGAAAATGTGGTCCCTGTGTTTCTTAAATGACTGTCACTTCAGGATGCAGGGTGCATCCCTAACGTCAAAATCTGAATTCTCTGACCTCGTGCTCTGGTGTTTTGTTATGTGTTTTTTTCTGAGGAGGGATGTTCGTAAATGGGATAAAAGGGATAAAAATGTTCATTAATATGAACATTTAGAAAATAAATTTGCCATTTAGCTGCCAGGCTAATTTTCATCTGTTGTCCCAAGGACTTAGGGGTTCGTTCGGTGTCTTGCATAAGGACACTTCGATGCTCTTTGAAGTTTCACAAGACCCATTTATATTCACTTTCATACCACTGTATCTGATCTTAACTTTGTTTGATTGCTCCTTTCTTGTTTTAGTTCCTTACGTAATTTTAATGTCTACATTTTAGATTTTACTTTTCTGTTTTGATATTTAATGTCAAGTATTTTAGTATTGTACGTGGGAATAGTAGTTTTACAAAAGGATCTATGATTAAACCTTGTATCAAAATGCTAATCTCAAACTACTTCATAAACAAATATCTATTACATTACTATCTGTTTCTATCTGTATCTCTGACCAAACAATAATGATTCCGCTCACTCAGTTCATGAATGCCTTTGCTTCTGAAAAAAAAATCATTTTAAGAAATAGTGTAAGCCTAACCCTTCCCATGAGAGAATCTCAAGCTGTGCATATAAACCATGACAGGATCTGACAAATTCAGTCAGTTGTGGTTGGTCCACCAGAGAGAATGAGTGGAACTTCCTCTCTGGTGACCAATCAGAGAAGCTGTGCTTGGCCTAACAAAAGTAGTTTATTAACTTAAGATAGTAATTAATGGCTGTGATAGGCTCCAGTAGATCTGTGACTCGACTACAAATAAGCAGTTGACGAGGAATGAATGAATGAAGTCATGGACATTCAACTCGGCAGTAATTGGTCTACCAGAGAGGATAAGGCAGAACTTCCTCTCTGGTGGACCAACCAGAGAAAAACATCACAGGTAATCAGTGGAGTGCATAGCTCAGGAGAAAGGGTAGTCATCTAGTAATTGGAGATTGGTGGTTTGATTCCTGGCTCCTGTTGAAAACATGCCAAGGTTTCCTTGAGGAAGACACTGAACCTTTAACTGCTCCTTGAGCGCCATGCTGTGACTGCACTCAATGCTCTTGTACAATAGAATGGATTAAATCCAGAGAGAAAAGTGTCGCCAGCCTTGGTCATGAAGCAAAAGAGAGGTCTGTCTTATGTACCACGATTAGTCCCAGCATTTTAGGGTGGACATGGACTTTGGAGCTTGGGGGATCAAGGCCAGATGTCCTTCCTGACTCCCCACAGTGGGGTTGAACCCCTAGCGAACTAATAACAGAAATTACCTTGGTAGGCTTAAGTATCAATCTCAAAAGAGTTTCGCTGTCTGTAAATTGCTGAATTTTTCCTCCAAAAAAAGTCATGAGGAGCGTTCTCCAGCAATTTACATGTATAGAATTGGATTTCTTGGCTTATCTTGACTTGATCATCAATTCATATCTTCACACCACTGACTTGTGGGGGTTCCATTTTCTCCCTCAGGCTCCTGGTACACCGCAGACTGTCCGGCTCACCTCCCCAAGCCAGACCCGAATTGTGCAGTCTCCCTCTCCCACCGTCTCTACCGCACAGGTCAGTGTCTGTTTCCCATTACAGAATTTTCCTTCATGGGGTTAGTGCTGTGTTGTGTGTGTGTGTGTGTGGGGGGGGGGTTAGGGTTATCCTAACCCAACACCACAGAGAGTAAGATTCTGTGGGGGAATCAGAAAATTCTTTAACACCCCAATCTTTATACACCCTTGTATGGGCTACTATCAAAACGTAATAGTACTATTGGTAGGCCATAGCTCCCCGTGTTGTGTCATATTATTGTGATATTTATACCAATAATTTCTGTCAGATCGAGTACAAGTACTTTTGGGTACTTGGTGATACCGAGTGCTGGTATAGTACTTGATAATATCATTGCAGTTCTAACAAGGAATTTGAAAAGATGTTTTATTTTCATCAGATTTTTCTCACTTTCTGACTGTAACAAATGAAATTTACAACATGATGCTGTTGTTAAGATTTTAACATTCAACTTTGTGTTTTCCCGAACAAACATAGCCCCACCACACATTTCACTTAAAGATAACCTGTCACACGTTCAGTGTATTTAGATACCGCATACAACTGTAGCAGAACAGTTGAAATAATATGTTATCATTGGTGCTTGGCATGGATGTGCCATGTCATGTTGGTGGGGCGGAGCAGTTTTTTTCAAAGTTTTTATTTTTTTTTACCTGCTACAGCAATGTATCTTTGTTGTGTGCCAGCTGGGCTCTCTGGGGAGATTTCTGCATGCATATTAAGTTTTGCTAAGTAATAATTCAGTTGGTTATACAGGTTATGGAAGCTGAATTAATTAAAGAAATATCTGGTACTGAATTAATTAACTAAATTCTTTTAAGGACACATTCCACAAGGTTGCATTGTTTTGTTGTGTTGCCTTTGGTCCAATTTCTCTAACATGATCATACTGTTCTCACAGAAATACATCAATATGTCATATCAAATATTATCAGAGCAATGCAACCCTGAACTTAGCTCTCCCTTACTATCGGCTCTTTGGAATTTTGGTGATCAAAGATGTTGTTGGGGGTTTTTTTCGGGAAAAGGCATTCAGCCTTAATCCCCCCATGCGTGGGTAAATGTGAAGCATTCATTGTAAAGCACTTTGAGTGGTTGCTGGACTAGAAAAGCATGATATAGAAATAGGTTCACTCATTATTGTTTTTCTCCTAGAAGGCTATAACCATGGCCCCTGCAGGCGTGGTGGGGACTGTAAAGATGAGCACCCCTCAGAAGGCCCAGACGGTGATAACAGCGGGGGGACCGGCCCTGGCCAAGCCGGCTGGTGTGCAGCCTGCCCTCGCTGTGACCGGAGCAACGCCGGCTGCTGCGGTCAGTTCCACTCCCCCTGTCAGAGCCCCTGTGGTGTCCCAGGTTGGTTTAAAGTCACGTTTGCTTCTGCATTATTTTTAGCAAACCAAAATATCATGACATGGTTCATGAAACGACGAGGTGTTAACATGGTTAAATTTATTATTTTAAAGTTTGTTTTGTTGTTCTATTTTGATTCAGCTCAAGTCATCCAGATGGTTATATGACAAACAAATTAGATGCTTTCAATAGGCTAGCTATCGAAGTTTTTGAGACATTTCGCCACTTGTCAAATTGGCTTCCACAGCACCGATGTCAGGTGGAGGAGACCTTAGCTTGTGTTTCAGCAGAGACACTTTTTATGTGTTAATTCACACATGTTTTATATTTGTATGACTTGACTATCCCTTATTGTCTTTGGATGAACATCTGTATAGAAACTGAGAGGTCAGAGACAGAAGAGCTGTCCTTGAATGGGGTTTTCCCTGCAGGGTTATTCATGAAAGTCACAAAAACATGTCAACATGATGCGCATAATCTCATAACCCCTTAGGCTTATAAGTTAACATAACCTGTTCGCAGACAGAGTGTAAAGTGTTGCCTATTAGAGATGAGGTGGAGACATTCGGCGGTAGTAGGAGACAGTAAACTGCGACTATTAGTACTACTAGCATTGTTATTGCATGCAAAAGGGAAATGCCTTATGCAACAAATATGACCCGTGTGTTGTCACTTGAGATTACTCTGTTCAGACAACAGGTAACAGACAGTTGTGGATCCACAGAAAAATCTCTTACCTAAACACAATTTTATATAGTAGAATGTCGTTAGACAAAAGTTTAAATCAATTTCATTTTTATAGCCCATTATCACAAATCATGAATTTGTCTAAGGGGGCTTTACAGCAATACAACTTCCTGTCCTTAGGCTCTTGCTTTGATTTGATAAGGAACGACTCCCTAAAAACTCCCAAACCAAAGAAAACCCCCTTTACCTTAAATAAACTGTTTTATTAATCCTTCAGTCACCTTGAATTGCCTTTTCATGTTAGTTTTCTAAGTAGCCTCGGGTCATGTACCTGAGATCATGACAAGACTGAGTCTTTGCCGTGGTTGCCGTGGTGGAAAATCACCATCATCCACCAGATATACTTGTAAATTTGGGTGCGTTGGGTTACTCAGTTTGTTCTAAGCATTTTGTTTCTGAATAAACCTTACAAGACAGCAATAGGACCACTTGTGGATTTTTGTCAGGGATACAGGAACACATGACTTAGCTCAAAAAGATTCATGTTGGGTTGAAAGCTTGAATTTTTGTGTGTGTATAAACAGTGAAAAGGAAACCATCTGTGTACTTGTGTTTGTGGACTTTTGGCTGATCTGTTTGACTCAAAACCATAACTGATCGTCATGTATCTAGATGTGCCTTTACTCTTTCTAGTTTAACTACTGTGCCAAATCCACTTATCCATAGAAACCAACCATCATTCTAAAGCTGTTCTACCCAACACAAACCTATCACTGTGTCACAAAGTGAATGTTGGCATTTTATTAGATCCAGGTTGACTAAAATGTGAATTCTTCAGATGAGAGACACCATCCTTAATGAAGCACACTTTGATTTGGCTGTCGAACAGGAGATGCAGGAAAACGTGAAAAAATGCAAGAACTTCCTGGCTACGCTGATCAAGCTAGCATCCCACAATTCTCCTTCCCCAGAAACCTCCAAGAATGTGAAAGCCCTTGTACAGGACCTGCTCGTAAGTCCAAATGTCCCTTTTCATTTTATGGGTAGAGGAATTTATCATTGAGTTTTCTGTTGACTGTTTATACTCTCTGTCACTGAGCTTATACTCTTTGTTTAGGATGCCAAGATTGAGCCAGAAGAGTTTACTACTCGGCTACAGACTGAGCTGAAGTCCTCCCCACAGCCCTACCTCATTCCCTTTCTCAAGGTATTTCTACCACCACTATTCAACCCCATCTAAAAGTATTACCATACACTCCAATACCATTGCCAGTTTTTATCCCCTTCTTAAATGGTACTACCATGCTACTCTCATACTAATACTACTGTTACTCCCTACAACCTTACCTCATCCCCTTTAATCAAGATCGTACGACTAACTTCTCTGTTAAATGCTATTGGTACTACTGCTTCTTCCACTATTATTTATCACATTCCTGCCTCAACTCATCTGTCACTATGCCTAATACTACTATAATACAACAAACGGATGTCTACCATTACTACTACCAAATGCTAAAACACAGCACTGTAACATTCTTGCTCTCAAAGTGCCTCGTGCTGCTGCACTGCTTCTTGTCAGTACTACTATTATTACCGCATTCAGATGAATGTTGAGACGTCCCCCTCATGTTTAAATCTACATTCAGATGACCTGATTCAAACTATTTTGACCTATTATTATTATTACTGCTCTTTTCACCACTACATGCATATCAGTAAAATGAGGATAGTGATCATTTTAGAGAACTGCTAAAACAATGGCAGCAATAAACGAAACGCAAAAGGTTTAACTCGTGTGGTTAAACAAGCATATCGATGATAATGTTCCATAAAACTTATATAGGAAATCTTGTGCTTTTTTTCTAAGTTGAGACAATTTGAAAACTCAACCATGTTTTTCATCATCAGGTCAGATTTAGCCCTTAAATGTAATGAAGTTAGAGTGAAATCCACAAACAAGCATAGAAAATTGTTTAAGTTAAATAATTGCTAACTTGCCAACTCAATTACTTCTTTACCTAGTGACTCAATTTTCATTTATTTTGTCTAGTCAGTCAGTCCTTGGGAGACAAAGAATCATACATCTTCTATATGATGCCATTATTTGCTTAACCGAGATTTTTTTATCTTTGTCCATAGAAAAGCCTCCCTGCCCTGCGCCAGTCACTGCTCAGCAGCCAGCAGTCTCTGATGACTCAGGCACCCGGCACCTCAGCCCAAACCCCAGTTGCCCCTGTTGCTGTCACCACCACCACCATCAGGGCAAGGATGCCGACCACCCCTGCCCCTGGAACCCTTAGACCAACTGCAACGCTATCAAACGCAGCCACCTTGGTATAGTAAACTAGATCAGTGGTTTCCAAACTGGTCTCCTTTGAACCTGTGATTATTAGGTGATAGGATGGTCATCCTGACCACATGGTGGATGAGAACTGATTTTACTCCTCTCTAAGAATAGTTGCTTTTCTTGCATACATACAAATTCGGGCCTTGAAATGATGAAGGATACTTTGGATCTTATTGTTTTATTTTTGCGGGATTGTACAGCGGATCAGCCCTACAAATCTGAACTGACTGAGTGAGTGATCATGTTTGACATGGTTGACCATGAATGTCACTGAATTTATACAATTGGTCTGCTGAGCACACAGAGACAAGAGGGAGTGTGCTGAAAGAACACTCACTGGTGAATTTACAAAATAATTGCATGACTTTTGTAGCTGTTAAACCTGCACAAATAAGACAAGAAACCATGCAATACTTGAAGCACCTGAGAAGAGTGAAATTCCTCCACTAACTGTACTGCCAAGCAAATAGTTTCTTGGTATTCCGGTACTATTTGCACACATATAAATTAGGTAATATGCACACATTTTGCTCAGAACTGTCCCCTTTCTATGCAAATGAGCCTCATTGGGGAAAATAAGTAGAATTCATGAATGCATGCACTAATAGCCACATGAAGCTAGAATGAATAATATTAGCATCTGTAAATAGTAGGTGGTAACTGACACCCAGACTTTGGAGTGATCATAGCAGTAGTGATTGTAGTCAGGTGAAGACATAGTAATGACAGGTATACTCATGGGCAGATATTTTAAAGGAAATGATCTCATTCTGATTTAACTGAGGCTAAAATCATTCTCAGATGCTGGTTGCCATGTCTAATAATAATTCTTGCTTCACTTGATGACTTCAAGAATGACAATAAACCTGCTCACTGTTCTTGATCAAAAACCACCAGCTACTCTTTCCCATATGGATATTTGCAATCAGACACAACAACAAGGATAAATTCCACTTCTATAAATCATTATGGGCATATTTGCCCTATGATATCATCAGGGCATCATCTTTTGTGACTCCACCCATCAATGGTGATTAAACACACTAGTGATTTTTAGAAAAAATAGACATCCATAAATGGAAACAGATGAAAAAGGAAATAAGTCAACTGGTAACTAAGATCATACTGATGAATTAAGTTCTCTTTAAAATCAAAATCCTAAGATATGAGTTCAAAGTGTTGTTTGTGCAACTACGTTGAACCTTTTTTATGCAGACATTGTGTGTGTGTGTGTGTGCGTGTGTGTGTGTGTGTATATTCTATGTGTTTAAGTTGGATCAGTTATTGAATCCTCTTATTTGCTTTAGGCAAATGAGCCCTCACTCACATTCTCTATCAAATGATTCTCATCAATTAGATGTGTAATGTTTGCCTTTTTTTTAACAAATTTGGGGTGTCATACCTCAGTGGGTAGAGTGATCGTCTGGCAATCAGAAGGTAGGAGGTTCGATCCCCAGTTTTGCAAGAACCCCTAATTGCTCCCCAAGCACCATATGCTGGCAGCGCACTACTCCTTTAAAATAGGATGGGTAAAATGCAAAGAATTCCAAATTTCCCCTTGAGGGACTGATAAGAGAATCTTTTTAATGTTTTATTTTTTTCTGTTCATTTGACTTCCTTTTCTGGCTATGAAGTGTTTCCTCTTTCAGTAGTGATGCCACAGCAGGACCAATGTCCCATCTGCCATAGAAAATGGAAAAGTTATAATGACCCCCGTTTTAAGGACTAAAATATGTGCCTAAAGAGAAAGTGTAGACCTCATTTTTAAGATTAAGGTTGTTTTATTGTGATAAAGTTTTCAAAGAAAAGCACTTCGCCTCCCTTCAAATGGTAACTGGCGCTGAAAGATAAACGGATTAGGAAGCAAAATTGAAATTATACCTCTGTATCCATGCTGATTCCAAAACACAGGAAAAACACTTCATTCCATAAGACAGCTTCCTGTTCATGCCATGTGTCTGTCTGTCCTGCACAGAGTGTGAGGAGACCAGGGGTCCAACCAGTCCAGACCCGCATGCCCATGGTCATCACTCAGACACAGACGATCAGGCCCCAAGGTACCATACCCCTCCGCATTCAACTGTACATCAGACATTGGACACGTAGTAACTGAAAATTAAATGTGGATAGCTTGTTTTGTCTAGTTGTCTCATACAAGATGACAGTGGACAGTGTAGTTCGGCTACTGTCAAACTTGTCAATCTCGGATATAAAGCCTAAACCTCGTGAGATACTTTACTGTGATTATTAAACTTTCCAGAGTTCTGCTATGTGGAGAAACCCATCTGTAAAATGAAATTATGAAATAATTTTGACCTTGGCCTGTTTTGGTTTGGTTTAAAAAAAAAAAAAGCACTGGTTGCTAACCAGCTAGCCCCATCTGTCTCGTCTTGTAATATCACTTTGTACCTCAAGAGGTGATAGCGAGCCACTATATCAGTCTAATATCTACTAACAGATGATTGCCTGAAGCATGAAACAGGTTTTTACTGCCCAGGATTAAAAGAAATTACTTGAGTTATGAGAGGTCCGTTTTACGTGTCATGATTTGTCCCCATTTTGTGGTGGTCAACACAGACTTAGATGAAGTTTAGGGAATTAAGAACCGATGCCCTTCCTGGTGCCCTACAGTGGGTTCAAACCCATTGCCTCTGACTTGTCAGTTCCTGAAGTGTGTATGCTTCCATTGAACTACTGTGGTCCTGGAATACACACACACACACACACACACACACACACACACACAAACAAACAGGATGGGCATCCATCCTTAATCCCCCACGCCCGGGATGTGATGGACTGGTGACCTGTCCAGGGTGTTTTGTCACCTTTCACCCAATTAGCCCTGGGATAGGCTCCAGCATGACTCCACGATCCGACTTCATGTAAGTGGTTGATAATCTATAGATGGATATTTAACATGTCTTTGCAATAATAAATTGAATTATTTGCTAAAGCAAAATTATTCTGATACTAATTACATGGGCTTTATCCAAAAGCTTTTTCACTGCCCCTGCTCTCATGTCCATCATTTCTACCAGGAAATAACTTGGAAGATAAGGCAAGGAAAAATATACCTTTTACACCACTTAATGTAGTGTTTATGATGTCTTCTGGTCCCTACTAGACTGTTTGATATCATTCACATTGGGAAATGATTGGTAGACCATATAGTTTTCCCAAGCATATAATTTCCAATAGCCCTGTAGATGATATAACGTAGATAAGGATGCAATGAAACCAATACTGGTATTGGATATCTGGCTGATAGCAAGCTCAAACAAAACAGTGGTGTTAGAGATTTTACTCTAGTCTATAATTTTATACCAAAAGCCATGAATAACTTCTCCTTAATTACTGCATTTACTGTAGTTTATTTTGGCTCATGGAGCTTGTGTTTCTGTAATGATGGTAAAAACTTTTTTTTTTCTCCGTGTTTTTCCCTTTAACCTCAAATTAATGGTCTAACTGCATTGTCCAGCAGTAACAGACTGGATCAGTACTCCATATTGGCAGTGAAAAGGGGACATTGGTGCATCCCTAAACATAAACCTTATAGCCATTTAAAGGGTTTTATGTACATCTAGCACAAAATAAGCTTTAATCAATCAATGCACTTACTGATGTGACACTTCCCATTCCTATGTGTTCAAGTCGGAGTGTTTAGATGGGTGATAGTCAGTCAGATTCTGGGTGTGATCACTTGATCACAGTCATGTCTACGTCCCCTCTCCACATACACATAACACCGATGGTATCCTCTGTAGAAGGAGATTGTTGAGTAGCTTCTCTTGTTACTGCCACTATTGGGACAGCAGAATGGAAGACAGAAATAGATTTTTAGAGCTTTTGGATGTACCCAAGATGTCACCTGAACTTACCCTCAACTGCGAGATCATTCAAAGAATACGTTATTTATTTGTTTATCTTTCCCAGGTACAATTGTGAGGGCCCCAACAATAGTAACAGGCAAAACACCTGTTACGCTGACAACCCAAGCCAATCAGAAGAAGTTGAGTGACCCAGGGGGCGGGACTTTTAGGTGAAGTATCCTCTCTTTGGCAGAAACACATAAGCAGTCTTCAGATTATTTACACACTCGCATGTACCTCGCATGTACCTGTGAGAGCCATGAAACCAGTCACATTCCATGTAGTGAAAATCTACATGGCTAATAAACTGATTCTCATAATGTATATTGCATACTATTTGGGTGTACTGCTAAATACAGCACACATAAGTTACACTTAGTGGACTCACTTGTGACTGGAGGTGACCCTCCAGAACGCCAGAAGAAGAACTTGGATATTTCTGAATCAGAATAACTTTGTTGTTTAAAGTTCTTTTTTTTTAAATTTACCCATAGCTCTGTATTGGCACCAAAGTTATCACGCTATGTTAGAAGCATATTTTGTAGAAACTTATTGGAAATACAGTAAAAACACATTTGAATATGGCATCGTATTGCTTAGAAAAAAATTCCGCCTGGCTGGTTGATTCCATACTTGAGACTTTTGATCATTTCCATGGAAATGGCAGAGACACAATGAATTTTGGGACCGATTTTATTGGTTGATTTTATTTTGATCTATGTAGTAATCATACATACACCTTTCACATACTGTAGTTACATACTTGCATCTTATTTACGAAAATGTTAATGCAAGTAGTAAATTGTATGAATTATTCAGACATTTCTGCTCAATGTAAAGTGCTCAAAAGTTGATCAATGCATACAGTGCACACTGACAACCAAACCATTCGTGGATATGCAGTTAGAGAGAACAACCACATGAGTGCAGTATCGACCATCTCTGTTCCTGGACTGTACCATTGATGTTATTATAGCCCCTCTGACAACCCCCCCCACATACACACACACAGGGGGGGGTGTTTTTAAGCAAGGAAGAACAAAACGAATACATTTGGGTTTAACACAGTGGGATGAGGTAAAGTAAGATCAACTGTTCTGATTCATGTGGGCTCCTAAAAGCTGTGTTCTACTTCTGCTGTCCACAGAGATGATGACGATATCAATGATGTGGCGTCTATGGCTGGTGTCAACCTCAATGAGGAGAACGCCCGTATCTTGGCAACCAGTTCGGAGCTAGTGGGCACGAAGATCCGCTCCTGCAAGGACGAGGCATTCCTGCCCACGGGCCTGCTGCACCGCCGCATCCTAGACACCGGTAATATTGACATAGTGCAGTGTTTTGAAATGAGGGATGTAAGTATGGTTTGGCTGGAGATTCAAACTCGGAAGAAATGTTGAAACAACACAACTACTTATAAAAGGTTGATTGTTGCTCATTGCACTGGGTCAAAATAATCAGCAGATGAGGAGATTAAGCATTCTTTTCATCTGGAATAGTAGAAAAGTGAAAATATTTGAATAATGCATTTGTTATACTCCTAATTCCAGGTTTGGAAATTGTGCAAAAATGACTTGCTGTCTTAAAGTAGATTTCTAACCACTTGATCTCATACAAAGCAATATTTGTGTTCAAGAATTGTCCTCGGCGATTCAAGGATTCTAGCTCAGCTGATAGTCTTATTGACTAGCCACTTTCAGAATACCAAATAAAATATGGAACAAAACATCATCAAAATTGTTCTGGAAGTAAGCTTCAGAGGAAAGGGTGGAGATCTGAAATTTTGAATATGTAAAAACCCCAGAAAGATAATGAGACTTGGTAAAATATTCGGTATAATCCTCAGGAAACGTCTTTTTCAAAGTATTACTTAAAGGCCATTGGGAGAAAATGAAGACAGAGGAGTCTTGACGCCATACTTTTCAATAACTTCATTTCCACAGCAAAGAAATTGGGTGTGACTGAGGTTCCATTGGAGGTGGTGAACTTAATCTCCCATGCCACTCAGTCCAGACTGCGCTTCCTGCTGGAGAAGGTGACTGCCGTCGCGCAGCACCGAGTTGATGGGGGAAAGGTACGAATGATCCTCTGGGAGAAGTTGAAAAAAAACTAAAACGCAACCATATACCCATCCAGCATCAACTGCTTTTACAATTTCGGCTCACAGAGCCATGCTGGAATCTATCAAAGTGCTCATTGGGTGAAAAGGGGAGAAACACCCTGGACAGGTCACCATTCCATCTCAGGGGTCGAGCACTTGGGGGTTCATTGTCTTGCTCCAGGACGCCTCGACACGTTTTTAACAGGGGCTGAGAATCAAAATCAAACCACAAATCTTCCTATTATTAAACAACCGTCCTACCTCTTGTGGTATGCCGCATATGTATAAACTTAATTAAGGAAACCGGAGGGTTGAGTGCTCAAATGGTAAATGGACTTATTTTATAAAGTGCTTTCTTAGTGTAGCAACCATTCATAGGACTTTACATCCATATGCCTCACATTTACCGAGCATGGGGAATTAAGGCCGGCTGCCCTTTTCCTGATGCCCCACTGCCCAATTGGCTATGCCTGAACTGGAGGCACACGCTCTGCCCGAACAAATAAGGAACGAAATAATCTAGTAATTCAAGGCAGGTGATGAATGTGTGAAGCATGAAACAGAATTGTACTGGCCATGATTGAAAGAAGTCACTTGATTTACTGGGTGCTTTAATGAGTAAAATAGACACTCAGGAAATAAGCCTGAATAGCTCCTTTTAGGAAGCAGGCCAGTGAGGGGCCACCACTTTGGTGATGGTGTGTGAGTGAACATGCTCGTATGTACAGAGATTTGGATACGAGTACAAAGCAACATAAATAGCCAAATGAGCAACACCCAGCGATTGGCTTAAAAAAAACTTATAGACGAAAGCAAATCCGTTTTATTATTCCGCCAAATAAGTGTAGAAGGATTGATGGCGTGTTTCTCAGACTAGATTTTTTTTCCCCCAGTTTTATTTCCATGTTAAATCACAGACATTTAAACTTCAAATTAGAAAGCAGTGTAGGAGGAGATTATTTTTTAACCTTAGCAGTAGAAACGTGGTCAACCTCTACTCTTCAGCAACTTACCCGATGGACCATAACAATGTGACCAGCTGGTAAGCTCAATGACATGACCACACTGTGACCTCAACCTCCCCCCCTCTCCCTGTTTCTCTCTTTCTCTTTCATTGTCTCAGGACGAAGAGTTGCATGAACAGTCATCAGATGTTCGAGCTCAGCTGCGATTCTTTGAGCAGTTGGAGAGGATGGAGAAACAGAGGAAGGACGAGCAAGAGAGAGAGATTCTCCTTAAAGCTGCCAAAGTAAGGCCAAATGTTGACACCGGCACACACAACATGAATACATGACTCAAGGAATACACACCTGGAGAGATTTCAGTTGCACACCTCGATACCAATCGGAGAAGTAAATGAATTATGTCAAAGAAAGGTCCAAGTGAACTGACTAGGAAACCAAATCCCATTAGCACTCAACCTACAGGAGGCAACAAAGTGTAGCAAATGAAATAATTTGACATATTCCCTATTAATAATTTTTTTCGTGTGTACAGTTTGTATCTTTACGTGTAATAATGGCCTAGCATGTGTGTGTGTGTGTGTGTGTGTGTGTCCCATTGGGGACGTGAGACATGAAAGCATAGGTAATTAGACAAGTGACCTTTAAAAGAAACCATAAGTGTCACAGACACACGTGCACACTCCACCAATAAGATAATTACCCTAATCTGGAACAGAAATGTTACTAAAGACATGTTTAGGTGTTTGCCTTTGAAAAACATTCTTTACCCTTGCTAATTTTTTAAAACTTCTATCCAGTCTCAGAGCTGCTTACATGGTTCTGATGAATCCCATTAGTATTTAATGAACTGAGCAAGTCCTTACATTTCACTAAATGAAGCATACCATCCTAACAAAGTAGGTCTGCAGAAGCAGTTCTCTAATATTATTCGCTGTGTCAATAAGTGGTTTTATCAGTCTTCGATATTCTCCTGGGATCAGTCGAGTATGTTCTAATGTTCTGAAGTGAGTAAAACTGATCCTGCAGGCTCGCAATGTCTTTTTTTTTCCCCCATTAGATTTTTTGGGGGGCATTTCCTGCCTTGATTTGATAGGATAGTCGAGAGAGACAGGAAAGGGAGACAGGGAAGGACATGCAGCAAAGGGCCCAAGTTGGATTCAAACTCAGGCCACTGCAGTAAGGACTCTGCTTTATGTGGTACATGTTCTACCAGGAGAGCCATCGGGGCGCCCCAGGTCCATGATGTCTCGAATGGGGTTATTTATGTATGTCTTCCGATCATTTAATAATTCTGTCTTCTGCGTCTGGATCTGAAGACATTTGAATGGTCTTCAACCTAGCTTGCATATACCTTGTTAGTGAGCTGATGAAGGCTAACAGCCAGTGATCTAACAGATGCATATGTTGATTATCTTCAGAGTCGTGCAAGGCAAGAGGATCCTGAACAAGCAAGACTGAAACAGAAGGCAAAAGAGGTAAGTGTGTTTGAGTGTGTGCTTTTCCTATCTAGTATGGCAGACGGACCTATTTACCAACAATGTTAACCTAATATGTTTTGTGGCATGCACAATAAGGAGTAGAGACGACTGTTCAGTCTAATAGCCTTTCTGCGATGTACTCAAGACATGGAGGTTATTCAAAAGAAGGTGCATGTGCAGCAATTCTCCAACGATTCTGAATTGCTGCAGACTTTAAAGTTTGCAGTATTTAAGAAGACCCTCTTATCACATGTGTACATACCAAGAAGAGAATACCAGTCCAAACCCACCCACCAAAATCTGTTTTGTTTCAACAGCTAGTCTGGAAGTCAAGCTTATCTTGCTTATATATTATCTGGGGTATTTCGAGCTACTCTTCTGCTTGCATGTGCCATGCCTTGTTATCCTAGCTTCATTAAATCATGTACGTGTCTTCCCAATGTTCGTTTCTGTTGCTGTCTCCTAACATGTGGGATTGTTACAGCTGTGTCAGGTCATGAAAGTCTCTGTTGATGTCAGGCTAGCAGACAGAGACATAAGGCTGAAAAGGATACAAAACCCCCTCATTATTCTACTGTGGTGGACATTGGTACATTTATTTATACTTCCCCGCATCATTACCCATATCATATGCACACACCCTGTTTGGAGACATTGTTCTCCTGTTCAGCTCCTTCATGTTGAGTGGTGCCCGGGGCGGCGACAGGCGGGGTGTGTCTGGGTTCCATGACCACGAGCACGGCCTGAGGCCAGCAAAGGTCGAGGGTCATTACCCATAAGTCTCCGTGTTAAGGCCTAAGGGTAGGAAGAGGGAGTGCCAAGTCAAGACATGTTAATGTAGTTTGAATTGGTCTAATAGCACAGCAATTGTCACACTACTTGGAAGCCAGTTACGACACTGTAGAGGCTTTAAATTCAGCCCCGTTTGGGGCCATCGTTTAAAAGCGTAAAACATGGAAATATTAATAATATAAGGATAAGGAATGTGGAAGTGGATCAATCTGAGATACTTTGGAGAAGACCTGGTGGGGTCAGAAATGACCTGCTTTAATGTCCTACCTAAAACATGTGGATGGGATCAGCAATGCCACCAAACCGGGAAGGTGCTCGATTAGCAAGTGTTCAGGAAGTCTTCGATCCAGATAAATCCCTCCCCTGTTTGTTTCATTCATATGCTAGTGTTGGTACAGCTGGTTTCCCCAGATATCGAGGGGTCTGTAGACGGAGAGGTTTGGCTGCAGTTTAAGCTCAAATTCGATGGGACTTTATAGGTTGCAAGAATTAACAAACTTGTCGTTGTTTACTGGGGATGGTGGTCTAGGCAGCTGGTGGGGGAAATAAACTCTGATATATGAGCTCTTTGCTGGCCAAGAAGTTAGGCATGTCATCTTCTATCCTACAAATGTTGTTTTCAGCACGGGACACTAACTCCTTTGTGTAGCAGTCGCAGCAAGCAGATCGAATTCAAACCTTACCGCTTACTGCCCCAAACGGAAAACATATCTCCCCAAATGTGGCTTATTTCCTGGCTTTACCTGTGTGTGGAATGAAGGAAACGAAAAGATTCTGCAGCCGAGAATTGACCAACATTTGCCTGGTGAGATTGTGTTAATTCCTCTAAACTGGGAGTGAGAGTTGGTCAGGTTAGTTTGATGTAACCTGTGTCTGACTCGACCATTTCATCAAAGACTAGGGCCTGAGGCCACACAGAGCTGACCCAGCTGGCCTGTCGACCCACTGACACAGGTCTGGAGCCCAAAACACAAATGACTTTGTTGGTTCCAGTGCCTGGAACAAAGGGGAGGAAATTACTGACAACAATTCTAAAATAAACACGTAGTCTGGGATTTCTCAGCTAGAGGCAACGGGTTTGAATCCATCGCGGTACGTCAAGAAGGGTATTCGGCCTTAATCCCTAAAGCTCCAGCTAAGTCCGTGTCCACCCCCACAGCCTTTTTGAGGGCCAGTATAGTCAATCCTTGTATCAATATCTGAAGATTGTTGTGTTGTCATTCTGCGGGAAGTACGAAGTCAAATTCCACGTTGTGAAAACCTGAATGGTAACTAAACGGATTCTGATTATCTCAGTGATCCTGGAGCATCTTAGTCTTGCCGAGTGGCCACACATTTTGGCACAGCTCCCTGCAGCACATCTATTTGACCCTAGATGTGAAGACACTAGTACTCCATGCCGAATGATACAGATGTGCAGTGGAACACCTGTTTGGTTTTATAAAGGCACAAACTTGCCTTAAAAGGCTTCTGGCATTTGACCTTAGCTACGTTTTGGCTGCCAGCGTCGGGCCAAAGGTCAGCATACCGTGGGATCAGCTTTTTTGGCTGCGCGCGCATGTGTGTGTACATGTGCGTGGTTCAATCTGTCTCTGTATGTGTATGTGCGTATGCACCACTTCCCTTCTGATTAGCATTAGAGTGCCTTAATGAGAATGTAAACGTTGCCTTGAATTATGTCCCCTGTCTGTTCACCTCCTCGTCACCCATCACCCCTCACACACACATGCACAAGTCTCCCTCCGGAGAGGGCAGTCACATAAGGTCATCATTACACAGAACTGGTGCACTACAGGCAACATTTCTCCTGAGGGAAGATGTACAGTAAATGTACAGTAAATCTCTATAGCTTTTCTGAAATTTCTGGAAGCTCTTATTGGGTGGGTGGGCAGTTGTTAAACTTACTGCTGAGGTAGCCTTCTGGAGGCATCATTAGACGAATTCTAGATGAAAAACCTGTGATTGGAACTGTCCCTCGTGCTGTGTATGAAGGAGGAAAACACAGACTGCCTTGACCTTTGTTTGACATGTTAATTGCTTTATTACTGGAGAAATGACTTGACTCCGACTCCCAGTTTGGCCCATGATCAACCCTTTGTCCCATAATAATACTGAGATGGTGTTCTCTCTTGTTTCCCATGTAAATGAAAAATGCTCTCTTGGTGTCTAGCAGTCTGTAGTGGGGTCGTGTTATAAGTGGAGCTTACCCACCAGTGCTCTTGATGCCAGGTTAGCCCTGGTCAGATCCTTACCCAGGCCCCTAATCACTAGCAGCTTTACTTAATGGACACGAGTTCTTTTAGAGGGACACGTTGACCTTTTGGATCTTTAGCCGTGTTGTGCTGTCTTCATAACTTTGTTGACCCCTCCCAACTCGTTTCTCTCTGTGCAGATGCAGCAGCAGGAGCAGGCTCAGATTCGCCAGCGGGATGCAAACCTTACCGCCCTCGCTGCCATTGGGCCCCGCAAGAAGCGAAAGCTGGACTCTCCAGGGTCCACCACAGGAGGCACAGAGGTGAGACTTTCTGCCACTGATCGAATAGGTCTTGCTCTTTGAGAGGATTGTCCAGGTGATCGAATAATGAATGTTTCTGACCACCAAAGACCGAACATGATGGTCCATTCTTTAAATGATTGCTTCTAAAGCCACGCATATACGCATCGAACCTGGCTATGAATGGACCCTCTGTTAGCCCAACGTTTGCTTTCTTTTTGTCATCATCGTTTCTGTCTACTGATGCTTGGTAGATGACTATTTCTGTTTGGCACCTTCCTTTAAGGGCCACCTGCATAACAGCACATTAGGCAACGGAAGTAGACGAAGTTTATGTTCCAATGTTCTTAGTTGT
Source organism: Regalecus glesne (assembly GCA_900302585.1). Classification (NCBI taxonomy): domain Eukaryota; kingdom Metazoa; phylum Chordata; class Actinopteri; order Lampriformes; family Regalecidae; genus Regalecus; species Regalecus glesne. Next base: position 33,143 of record OMLC01042025.1, read on the forward strand.
TGGGCTCAGTTGGAAGCTGATGGTTGTTGTGGGCGTAGGCAAACTCCCCCAGGTGCAGCGGATTGAATCATGCCCCGTGAATGGGTGGCACAGCTCAGGGGGCGGGGCATTAGTCTTGTAGTCAGAGGATTGGTGGCTCAGTCCTCGGTTCCTTCGGAAGCATGTCGAAGTGTCCTAGAGGGAAGACACTGAACCCCTTACTGCCCAAGCCCTGCGATGGAATGGCGACCTGTCCAGGGTGTTTCCCCGCTTTTCACCAGCTGAACACTGGGATAGGTGAACAAATGACCTCACCCTGTACACTTTACAGGGAAGGTGCATTTAAAAACAATCCTTTCAAATATCCTTAGTCAAGCAGTTGGAGGCAGATGTCCCCCACGTCTGTCTCAGCTCACTCTTTTCACCCAGGGTTGTCCCTGGATATTGATGTCAGACAGTGACTGGAGAGACGGTGGAAAGTATTTGTACCTTCTGACCTTTTCCATCAAAACACACACACACTCGTGCATGCACAAGATTCCCCCCTAATCCACAGAGTGAATGTGACCGAAGTTGAGTGAAGGGGGTCACTGTGTGCCTGCAGGCTAGTTGTGGGTGTATCTGCCCCCCAGCCCCTCCCCTTCATCTCGCTGTCTTGGCCCCGCTCACCCCCTCCTCTCTCCCCAAGGGGAGCCATAGATTTCAGCTCTGCAGAAATGAGCCTTGGGCAGAGGGGCATGGCCCCGAGGGTGGCTGCAGTATGGGATGCCTGCCTCGCACTCACCCCACCCTCACCTCCTCACTCTCTCACGTTCTCTCTTGCTCTTTCTCGCTCTCGCTCTCCCCCTCACATCTTGCCTTAGGCTAGCCCCCCAGCAGCCCCAAACAAAGGCAGAGGTCTCTTTGGAGAAGGAGTGCTGGAGATTAAAGCGTTGGGGAGGGGGTACTAGGAAAAGGGAACCCTGGAAAGAGACAACGTTTTGTCTGCATGCATTCATGCTTGTGTGTGTGTATGTGTGTGTGTGGGTGGGTGTGTGTGTGTGTACATCTGACTGATGGCAGTGAGCAGAGGTTAGACCATCAGGGCAGAGAGATAAGAGCTTCAGTGTGATCCTCCAAAAGCATCAAGCCGCCAGGCCAGGCAACCATGTCAGACCCCAACCATCAGAACTGTAAGCCAGACTGTTTGAGGGGACCCAATTATTGTGTGTGTGTGTGTGTCTGTTTTTGTGTGTCTGTGATGACAAACCTTGGTCTGCATTGGAGTGTGCTTGCATTTGAACAGCTGCCCAGGCAATTGCCGAGCACAGTATCTTCACTATTCAACTGTCTATGCACAGAGACCGACCATTCATCATGTCGGTTATTGAAAATACATTCAGAGACACTTGATGTAACTTGGTTCAGGATTTTTTACAGAAGGGTGAAAAAGTACCGCAGTAGAACAGCACATGTGTTAAACATGAACAAAACAGTTCATCAGTAAGCCTGGTACTCCAAGGTCCCTTTTCCTGAGAATAGGCTTTCCTACATAAGAGCCCCTTGCAGAGGCTGGAAACAACAGTGGAAGGATTTTCCTTCTCAATGCTCAGGCTAAGTCCAGGATACAATACTGTCACCAGGCTTCTCTCTCACACACACTTTTATAGCCACAGCTTAGGTTCTGTATGCACAGGGGTGCCTTGTCTACTCAACAAACCCCTTATGATTCTGCTTCCAAACCAATGGACAAACATCCCACCTGCCACACTGAATTTAACTGTTCTGTATTTGAAGTGGTGGTCTGAGCTGGACCAAGGCAGGCTTCCATCCAACCTTTGACGGAATTTCAGTTGTGGAACTGAATCCAATAAATAAAGAAGGAAAGAAGGAAAGGTGCATTTCTGTTGGATCAGTTTAAGCAAATAAAACCTTAAATGTGTCCTCACCCACAAGAAAGACAGACCGGTGAAGAAAATCACTCTTATTAGCATTTTTGTTTAATGGGGTAAATGCATATCTGGTGCAGTTTATCATATCTCTTTCTATCCAATAAAAACATGTGTATTCTTCTCAAGCAAGCATAAACACTTTAATTTGGGAATTTTATATTTTCTGTTTCTTTAAAAAAAATAAATCAAAAGGACAAAATCCACATTAAAAACCCTCCCATGGAGGTGCAGTTTCAGCTAAATAGCAAATGGACTCATTTTTAGAGAGTGCTGTTCTAGTTCAGAGACCACTCAAAGCCCTTCAATGTACATCTCACATTAACCAAGCGTGGGGGATTAAAGCCAGATGCCTTTTCCTGACGCCCTGCGGTGGGATCAAACCCACAACACCTGACGTGGGGGCACACACTCCACTACTGAGCTGCCACGCCCCTCTAACAGTTCAGCAGGAACTTGGGCGGTCGTGCGGGCCTTGGGGAAAGACAGGGGTATAGAACGGTATGCTATCCTCAATAGAGAAACTAAGAGTTTGGCATTCAAAAACTTTAAGTGAAGAAATGACACCAAAGGTCTATTTTCTAATCATCCAAGTTGCTCTTTCTATGTGCACATTGCTGAATGTTTCTGGCAACTCTATGACAATGGTCCTGTGGCACCATCGTGACAGTTTAGAGCTCTTGCTCATCTTGAAACTCAAAAAACACCAGTTTATACATCGGACCACCACATCATTTCATTCTTAGCGCCACATTCCACACTGGCCTATTGCCCGTTTAACCTCTGATTGACAGTAAACATCTCAACTCGAGTCACTGCCAACTATCAGGATTATGTCACAAGTCGGTCACCTACCCGTACCTTCTAACGCACACGTATCTCCAGCATGAATATGTCCTCCTAAGTGATCAGATGGCAATCCAACTGCATTCCAAGCGAGGAAACTACCTTAAGAGGTGGTTTGACGTGTAGCGACCTCTTTCTGCCAGCAGCATGTCAGCATCTCTATTCCTCCCAAATAAGTACATCCCCAGCAAGCACATCCAGAAATAGCAAGTGTCATACTGGAAAGTGCTGTGGAAGAGCAATGAGATGCTTCTCCAGATACCTGAGACATTCCCTTGACAGAATCAAGCAGGTGTGGAGATAAGGAGAAGAAGTCAGAACCAGTTAAACTCAGGATACAAGTGGCACAAGATGCTCGGGGGCAATTCAACCCAGTGAGCTCCGTGCACCTAAAAAGCAGTGATGCAACATACTTGTATTGGTTACGGTCACCTTACAATTCATGTGCACATGGGCCCGTAGGCTTGGTGTTCAAGTGACTGTTGTGTTTTCGTTTGTTTAGTTTCCAAATCATTTTGCCAGTTTCTAGGTCAGTCAAGGGTGAAGTCATTTACAGATGTTTGCAGAGTCCCACGTCTCCATGCTGACTCACTAAACAGCAGCCCTTGACTGGAGGTTGCATCGTGGAACACATTGTACGCTGCTACAGAATATTTGAATGGGAGCGTAAGTGTGGTTAAATATGGCATCAGAGTGGTGTGAGGTAACAAGTGCTAATGGCTCAATGGTTTGGACCCCTGTTTATCCTTTTGTTAAAGCTGCACTAAGCAATTTCTGACTACCAGAGGTCACACATTAGGGCTACAGAGAATCCTAATTTACGGCTTGGTCTCTTCCCCCTCCGCCAATCTACAGTGGCTACATTGTAGCCAACAGCATGTATGCTAAACTTTTTGCGGCTGGCTAGTGCTAGCAGAGGATCCAGGAGTGATGCATACCACTGTTCCCTCGAGAATAATAAGTGCACAATCGTTTGCTAATGTGTTGGCCTCTGAACTTGCTATCTCCATCCATGTCTAAGTCACTACACTTGCCTCCTCGCCTCCTCTGAGGTGAAGTTGGCCAAGGACGCTGATCCTAGACTAGATTCATGACTCATACGAAATGTGCATGTAACCACTACCCAGAAACTATCCTAGCTTCAACCACTATAAAACAGTGCCTAACCTTGTCTACAAACCAGGACTCAAAAATCACAAGTCCAGACCGTGATGTATCTAGAAACCATGTAGATAACTGTTCTGGGATCAGTGTCCACAAGTGACTTCATCCTGACCTGTGTTCTCGACTTGACTTGTGAGAGGCTTATCCATTGTTTTGTTGTTGTTGGGGGGGGGGTTCACCCAGAGAAGGAGGTGTACGTTGCTGGACCATTAAAACCAAACGACAAGCTAGAAGTGAAGGAAAACTGTAGATTCACTGTTGAGGTCCAAAATATTGCTTAACGCAGCTTTGATGTGCATGGGAGCTGTTTGGAAAGGACATTCCACAATGTGTGAGAAGTGTTCTGTTTTGTTTGCCATTGAATTGCCTGAGTGCTGCAGTGGACTGCTGTGTATTTCACACATCCAGGACATGAGTCACAGTATCTGATTGTGGCTTATGCTGCACTCGACTAGTGCTGTCATTAGGCCACTGTTGGAGCAAGAAACCACTGTTTCAAATCATGGCACTGAAGATTTTGCTAGAATGGATAGTTCGCTGGTCACAAACAAAACCTTTTCCAACTGTCCTCCTAAAGGATGTGCATGACTGCGTGTGTGTGTGGGTGTGTGCGTGTGTGTGTGTGTGTGAGTGTGCGCATGTTTATGCATTTGTGTATGTGAGTGAGCTTTTGTGAGCTGGTTTTTCCCGTAACCCATGGGCTATAATGCAAATGTAAAAAAAGAGAACAAATATGTGTCTCGGGTGGTGATATTAAAAACAAAAGACCAATTTCTATTCATGAGTGAAGAGCCATTATTTCGATGGTGATGCCCCTTGAAGATGAAATAGTGCATTTTTATCTGTTTTATTTTTTTATTGTTTGTTTGTTGTTTTTCAATAAAGATGACTCTTCAGTGTTAACAAGTCTCACCTTTCTTGGATTTCCTCTGCATGGGAGCAGAAAAAGTGAAAACGACTGGTAGTCAACGAGGTCAAAATACTTGAATCGAGTCATCTGGATGTAGGTTTAAAAACAGGAGTATGTTCCAACAGTCATCCAAATGTCATCTCTGTCCCTTTCAAGGGAGCTGAGTGGTGCCACTCTGGACTCAGCTGAAGATGACATTTGGATCAAGGTTGAAACGTGCTCCTGTTGTTAAACCCACATCCAGATGACTTGATTCAACTATTTTGACCCTAAAACGACTGATCTATTCAGGACAAGACTGGCTGTATGGGATTGAGGTGAATACCATGACACTTTACATTCAAGTGTACTCATTTAGCAGATACTTTGATTCACATCGACTAACAAAAGTCGGCGATTAGCAGTTAAATGTTAGTATCACCAACGGACATCCCAGAGCGCTGCCTAGTCATCCTAGGATGGTGTTTGTCATGTTAAGTCATTTAGTGTACGTGTGTCTCAGATCAAGAGGTGGTGAATAGGAGAATCATCATACAAATGAGATTACCATTTCTACAAATCAGTATAACCAAAATATCATCAGGAGTGCACAACATGTCAAGTGCAGGTTGAAGTATTAATATATCAGCCAAAACATTAAGACCACTGCTAGGGAAGTGAATAACATCTCATTACAATGGCATCTGTCAAGGTTGAGTTCTTATTAGGCAGCAAATGAACAGTCGGTGTTTGAAGTTGACGTGTTGGAAGAAAAGCTGGGGAAGCATAAGGATCTGAGTGACTTTGATAGGAGACAAATTGTGATAGTCAGAAGAGAGTCAGAGCATCTCCAAAACCGCAGCTCTTGAGGGGCATTCCTGATGTCAGACTCTATAATCAGCATTACTCCCCCAATAGAACAACCCCAACACATGTACAGCATCAATATACTGGATAATTTAAAAAAGTGCAATTTGTCTGTCCATACTGTATATAATGTACATATGTGTCCCCTGTTGAATCGTCCATGTTACACGTTATGTTCTAGAGGTGATCCCTCTCCTACTATGCTTTAAACTTTGCTGCTGTAACACTGCAATTTCCCCCTGCGGGACTAATAAAGGAATATCTTCTCTTATCTCTTATCTTATATGAA
>OMLC01042026.1:0-40474 GCA_900302585.1 Regalecus glesne
ATCGTAACTGGAATCATCAAGACATGTTGATCCACTGAAAACATCACTGACAATGTGCTAAAATATGCTTAATAAATGTATTCTTTTCACATTTTAATCTGCATTTGCTCATTTTTAACTTGTCTACCCATTTGAGGAAATCCCATCTGGGGACGAGTGTTGAAAAAAAAGCCTGGCTTATACACACTATGAATGTGGTGTTTATTTGTTTAATTAGTCAACGTGTTTCTATGCTTCCATTTCAAATAAACCACAAAATTATATTATTCCAAAGATTTTTCTCCCACTACAGTGCTAGTATTGGTTCGACTGCCCAGGGCCTGCATGCTTGTCCCCTGCCTGCTGGGATAGTAGCAATAAAAAAGGATGGTCTTAGAGAGGGCAAATCTGGTCCACAGGCCATTTCAAGAACCGGACAACTCAGACATGACCCATGCGTCCAACATGAGTCATCAAGGGTTTACACCCTGTTAAGAGGCATCATGTTACAGCATGGACAATAAATTATGGTAACTCTGCCCACATTAAAAGACAGCACTTAATAGCATCCATTGTTGTCACTCTGGTAAAAGAGGAGATTTAACTACACAATGTCATAATGTCAACCAGGGGGTGTACTAAATAAATGCTACAAGCTAGCTGATACCATAGCCATGGTTAATGTAGTAACACTAGCTTGAATTTGTATAGTTTGAAAGAGCTAATTCACAGAATCTGACTGAGTTTCTGCACGTCGGACCTAAATCCTGTTTCCCAGAATTTAACAATATAGTAGTGATCCTAAAGTCAGTGTGCCATAGAGAAAACCTCACTTCATTCAGGCAACTTTCCCCTTGAGGAAAAGAAACCTAAGGACTTGGATGTGCCACCGGCAAAAGGACAAACGTCTGACCCTCCCAGCTTAGTGATCACACGCCAAAAAGAATAAGACTGGTCGGGGTTAAACAGAGATACCGGTCAAATTTAAGTATGTAGCTTTGTAATGGGTTTGTGAGATACATCGACACATCACCAACACGGGGGTACTTACTTCCCAATCACCTCGCACAGCTCGTAGACATCCTCAAACAGCACATCGTCGTCCGCCATGGTCTTAGTAAAGGTAGACGAGGGATGCTCTCTCCCTCTCCGTCACTCTCTCAATAGGAACCCGCCCAACACGGGCTTAATCTCGGCGAGGCCGAGCCAACGGCACCGTAATTTCTCCTCACCGGGGCAGAGGACACCGTAGGTATCCAAAGTGGATCGATGATCCCGATCAACCGAATCCTTATTTCCCCTCAATGTCAATGAGGAGGAGACCCGGAGGAGAAGACTCAGCGTCCCGCTAACCAGTTCGGGCTGCGGGACATGCTAAAGTGGCTAGCCGTGTGAGCTCAGGGACCCTAAAGCGGCAGAGCTTGGAAAGGGGTGCCCCACCTTCCCTCGGCGGCCACTGTCCTGGACAGGAGCTGGCTAGCCGGCTAACTAGCTTAAACGGTTAATGCTAGGACCGGAGCCCGGGGCGTGGAGATTTTCGCAGGAAAGACAGGGGAGGGGGGAAAAAAGCACGGCTTTTACATGCCTCGATGTCAGACGTCGCTACTCCTCGTCCTCTCCCCCACCCCCAAACGAGAAAAAGAATTACGATGTCCGCCTTAGCGCAAAGCTAGCGGAGCTCCAAGATGGTCGGTTTCGTGTCGGCGGGCTGTCGTTGGTAACAGCCGGTCGCCTTGAACCGTTATTTGCGCCGAGCAACACCCGGAGCACCACAGACGGCTTATCCCGGCGCCTGTGAAAGGTACGGGAGGGCTTTGCCAAGCACCTCAGCTTCCCGATCCCGAATCAAACACGTTAACGTCCATTGCGACGACGCGTTATATCCCGAAGTATTTGTCGCCAGTGTCTCTGATAATCTCGGTGTTATAACATGTCCCACCCGTTGCTCCAGTTTCTCCGCTCGCCTCCGATGCTGCCTGCTTGGCTTGGCTCCTCTGGCTTCCAGAAATGCCAGGCTCCTCCTCCTCCCTCTCAGCCTCGGTTGGGAAACTGGCGTGCCCTGGAGCCACAATGGCTCCGTCCAGCGCCCCTATCCCCCGTATTACTCCGCGACGTTTTGAGCCGAGATGTCGCTCAGTTTCCTGATCTGCTCCGCGGCCGCATCCAGCGCATGTCCTTACGTCAGCCCCCAGCACCATTCTCATCCTCAACAGGCACCTCGTTAACTTACGTTTAAAACCGTATTCTGGGCTTGTTTTATGAACATTTATTAAACTTCGGAACGGCGGTTTGGTTGCATTTGACCTTTGAAAACATAGAGATGCAAGCCTGCTACATCTAGACATTAATCTGGATATCTTGTTTTGCTCAATAATCCAAGCAATTGCCCTCAAAAATCTAAATTTGAATCGGATCATCTGGACATAGGATAACATGTAAAGCGCTGGATGTCATCATAGGGCACATGGACTTGCGCCTATGCCTGTCATCAAACACTCGCTTACATCATTTACCAAAAACCATTTACACAAAACTTACCGAAAAAAGAAGAAGTGGAAGAAATTAACAGAATAAGGGGACACACAGGTTTTTGCTGTGATGGAGTTATCAACAACCTACATTATACCATATCGATTTTGTATAAGTGCATGTGTTGATGCCCTTGTGTGAAAACGGTCTCTGTTGCAGGTGTAAGGAGACAGGTGATTTATCACAGGTGTGCAAGTAGGAAGTGAGGTAACTGAAATGCATTGAGAGCGCCCCCTACAGGCGGTAAAATGAATGGCCCCACATTGAAAAAAGCCCTTCACACCCTGTCCAAAAATATGTTTCCAATATCTGAAAGAAAAGATACCAGGAAACCAACCTGAGATCCCATCAGCATTGTCTAGGCAGAGGGGAGCAGGGACATTTAGCTGGATTAAATAATCAAGCAGGGACTAACCCACACAGCAGTGATCTTGTATTAACCATCTTTTGAAATTTCTCTTTCATCAATTATTTGTTCAATGAATCCAAATGATCTCAGTGGATCAATTATTGAATGGGATGTGCTCCCCAGAAATCAGTACTTAATCATCATGAATTATTGCAGTATTAGCACTGCGATGTATTTCCGAATGAACACTGCCAGTGTCCATAAACACTTCGGCGGCAGAGCCAGATTTGGGATATTTCTGTCAGGTTTATTATCCACCAAAGGTCTTATTTAATCTTTTATCAATATTTTCTCGTATGAGAAGGGAGAGTCAAAAAAAGGCTAATGTGTAATACATGGAGTGGCTTTGGCAAGGATGTGGTCATCGTATGCTCACTATGAAATGTGTTTTCTACATCTAACCCATCCTATTGCAGGATGGGTTAGGAACACTGGGAACACTGGGCAGCTGAAGAGCCTAGGGAGCAGTTAGGAGTTCAGCGTCTTGCTCAAAGACACTCCAATATGCTTTCTGACGTGGTCGGTGACCGAACCAGCGACCTTCCGATAACTGAACAACCTCCTCTACCTCCTGAGCCATGCGGCTGTGAGGACAAAGATGAGATTTCCCCAGGGTCAGTGATGTGTTACGAGTTAACGCTGGCACATATCTTAGTAGGGTGGCCATGTAACTTAGAGGAAATACCTGCATTCACTTGTTCTGCTTTCCTCTGACATTCAGGCAAAATCCTCCACACAGGTACTGGTGCAAGGTCAACAGATCAGGGTCCATTATGGTACTTCTCTCAGGAGTGTGTAGTGTGACACTAAACCAGCCACCGGATCACCGGGTTTGTCTTACTGAGACACATCCTAACGGCAAGAAATATAATTCTGTGTTATTGCTTCAAAAATGGCATGTTAAATATCCACCTTTTAAGAAGCACGGATTAGGATCAGGATCTAAGGTGGACAATCATCATAGACAGAATCATCAGAAAGGCCCAGCAGAGGATGTACTTTCTGTCAGCTCAGGAGGTTCAGCCTCCCTCAGGAGCTGCTGATTCAGTTCTACACGACAACAATCCAGTCCTACCTCTGCACATCCATCACTGTCTGGTTTGGATCAGCCGCCAACAGGACAGGAGCAGACCTCCATGGACAGTCAGGCCTGCAGAGAAGATCATTAGTGCCAACCTGCCGTCCATTCAAGACTTGTACATCTCCCGAGTCACCGCAGACCATCAAACCCTGCTCGCAACCTGTTCCAACTCCCCTCCTCTGATAGGTGCTATGGTGCACAAAAACAACCAGATATTTTAAAAAAAGCATCTCTGATCAATCTCTACATCATTGCACTTTATCACCTCTTATTGTATATGGCCAAACCCTGTGTGTAGATCTGAAGATTGTTGTGTTGTCATTCAATGTGACACATCTGTGAGAGCCATAAAACTGAAATCAAATTCAATGTAGTGAAAACCAGCAGGGCCAATAAACTGATACTGTCGGTATCACCACAGAAATGATGTCAAGGATGTCAGATAAGAACCTTGTCTAGATACGTCATCCTGGATAATGCGGCGAGGACTACACTCAGTGTCTGAGAAGGAACCATCTGAATGTAGGGTGTGGTTTTATGACTGGCGTTATCTCAATTGTTCTGGGTATCTGGTCGTGTTCTGGCCAATCTTGTCCACAAAGTGGGTCAATCCACTCTTAATAGGCCATTTTGTACTTCAATCGAGGCTTCAAGTGAGCCATGTGAACCGGCCTATCCTCCGGGGTTTAGCAAATAAACTTAAAGGCATCTCAGCTTTGGTATTCTCATGAGGCCTGGGTTTATGTGATGACATCTGGTGCCACCAGAGCACGCTGTCCTCATAAGGCGTGCTCCGCAGTTTCCATGGCGCTGCATCACCTCGCCAGGCCTCCCAATTGGTCGAAAACATGGAACGTCTATTGATAACCTGATTGGCTGGCGATGTGGTCATCGCATGTGTGTGCTATGGATTACCCCTTCCCTCAAGACACAGAAAAACGTACGAGACATTTACGCCCACCACACACACTAACGGAAAAATAGAAGCAGGGGATACCACGTATGAAATGAAAGGGGGGGAAAAAATAAGCAGACCAAAAAAATGAGAAGAGGCAGGAGGAAAGTGAGGCTGCACCATATGAGTGGAAATAGGCAGAGCAGTTTCCATGGTAACGGGGGAGGGAGGGGAGCGGTTGTGCTGACCATGTGTGCATAAGTGGCAGCTAAAATGAGTCAAACACACACACACACACACACACACACACTCATTCAGTATTGAAATGTGGGATCTATAGAGCTATTCTGTAGTCTTTTGTGTTCCCAGTTACACACACCAACGACTGTTCAGAGATAACCATGTGCAGATGAGCATCCTTCCGTGTGAGCGCAAGGAGAGATGCGGAACATGCATATCTGCTAAAATTCAAATGGACACATCCACCTCAAGGCTACCGGCCTACATATTTGGGAAGTACATGCAGCTGTGACGACAGCATCTTTTAAATCTCTGAGAGGAAAGACAGAAAAACCTCGAGCCACTCATCCATGCATCTGCACATCCGTCTACACTCCCATCCTGGAGAAAATGAATAGGCTGCGAGGGGAAGAGGAGAGGAGAGACACAGTGACATGCAGGAAAGACAGTTCTGAGATCATGCTGACATAATTGCTGACCAAGCACCCCAGATGAAGGCAGCAGGGTTTCGCCTTCTGGCTGGCAGAGATGGCTTTATTCTGAGCCAGATGCATCAACTGTATTAATCATGCAATTTTCCCTGAAAATGCAAAAGATCGAAATAAAACAAATTCCAGCACGCTGATCAGAAACATTAAAACCGAATGAGGGTTTGACTCCATCTGAGATGATGAGTGACACAATCTACAGTCTGCTCCCAAGAACATAGACTGGGCCGACACCTGCAGGTATGTCAACAGTTGACTTGTGTGACAGTCTATATTCATGTCAGTGCCCACAGTGGCTTCTTATGGAGGAATCTTTTTTTTTCTTTTCATTTTAGCAAGAGCCGCAACCATCACCGACACCCTAACGCAGAGGTTCTCACACTTATCCCTCGCCATGGAACGGCCAGCAATAACCAAATAACACTTAATCAACTCACTTTGGTATTGCTATTAATTACATCGCTACCTCAGCATTTATAACGGCTGATCCTCGTAATTGTATTGCTTCCTCATTAGTCCCCACAACTTGGGGACTAATCGTGACACGTACAAAAATGGACGTCTCATTACTTTTAGAATGTTCTGTGATGCAGAGAACAAATCTCACTGACCAGATATAGTGGCTCTCTTTTCCTTCAACCCAGAAAAGGAAGCTAATCATCATTCCATCCCCGCACCATGTCCTCAATCAGACTGCTATGGGGCTGAACTGAACCAGACATTAATGGAGGAGTTGAGGATGCATTAAGTCCTCGTGTTTATTTTGGCAGTTTCATCTTTGGTTGACTGAAGAATGGAATTGAATTGGTGCATTTTTTCTCAGTCATGAAAGCAGAGGAATATTTTGGTCCCTTTGTCTAGATATTAGTCTTAGTAGGTAGTAGCAATGAATTCTTAACAGCCTATCGAAGAGGCTGTAGCGGAGCTTGGATCGATCGGTCGAGCCATCCATCGATAAGACACAGGCACCCTTGCCATGTAGGGGTATTCATTTAGGAAGCGCTGCTTTAAAAGATTAAAACCACTAAAGAGTGTATTTATCTCGGTTGGCACAAAGCAAATGCTCCATTCCCAATCTCTTTGGGCTGGCATAGCTCAGTGGGTAGAGAGGTCGTCTGGTGAATGGAAGGTTGCAGGTTCGACCCTCGGTCCTGCAGGAAGCATGTTGAGGTGTCTTTGAGCAAGACACTGAACCTAACTTCTCCCCGGACGCCACATGGTGGCTGCTCACTGCTACTACACAATAGGATGGGTTGAAATGCAGAGAAATCCAAATCTCCTCTTGTGGGACTGGTAAGGGAAAAATATTGTTATTATTATTATTATTAATAATAATAATAATAATAATAATCCATAAGCAAGTCTGTAAAATTAAGTTTGGTCCTGCTATAGAACTTGCTTGAATCAAATCAGAAGAAGAAGCTTTATTTATGTGTCATGCTATATACAATGAAATGTGTTCTCTATATTTAACTCATCCTATTGTATAGGAGCAGTGAGCGGCTGCAGCAGAGCAGTTAGGGGTGCCTTGCTCAAAGACACTTCACGCTTTCTGAAGGAACTGGGGATCGAACCACCAATCTTCACACCGAAGATCACACCGAAACACTCAGCTGATCTCCTTCTTTCCCATACGTTGACTCAATAACAAATAAACCCGTCCCCAAAATGCGGAGATCTTTTTTCCAGAGAAAAGGACATGTTCTTCTCTTACATGTGACCGTTTCTCCCTGAGAATACCAGAAGACAGCCAAGCAATTCAATAAGTCTGTGATACGCAAAACCAAATCAGGCAACTTTAATTTAGAGGTTCAACCAACCAAACTCGTGTAGATCAGTGAAGGTTACAGAAGTGTCAAATCAAAATGAAAACAATACAGTAAGAGTGAGCGTATGAAGACCTCGGTAAGAGGCTTACGAAGCATGTCAGTATATTACGGTAAAGATATCAAAAGACAGAATAATACTCTGCATCTTACATCATAGCTGCTATATTGCACTGTTGGAGAAAGAGCAAAAAAAAAAAAAAACAAGAAATGAATAAACAACATAACATAATACTGTGCGTTTCCCATCAAGACATTTCATCAGACACATGTGGCTTGGCACCACTGACCTGTCACTACACAGAAACGAAAGCAAAAGGTGCTGGAATAAGTGTTGGCTGTTCCCCCGCGCCCCTTAACGACAGGACCGGTGTCATTCCAGGCGACACAGCAGGCTACAGCCGTGACTAGTGCACCGCAATGTCCAGCGATTAGAGCTCACCGAGGGAGTTGAGGACTGCTGTTATAAAAGGAGGAACCTCAGCATGCAGTTTGGAGCTATGAGGAGAAACACAGCGCAGGATATTTAACATGGAGCCGAGTGCTGGGGTGAGTGCTCACCATCTGTTGATATGTATTGTATATTTAAGAGAAGTGCCACTCGGGGTGAAACCTCGTCCTGTCTACTGGTCCCCTGGTGGGTCTGCTGCAGCGGTGGCTCACAGGATACAAACTTAGCCATCGGGCTAGTGGAGTTGTGCTAACTTCGTGCCCTATTGCCACCCCCACGTTGCTTATGTAATAACAATTCATGCATTGTGTATTTACAAATCTCAGAGGGGTTGTGATTGTATTTACAAGGGTGATTACACAGCCCTGATCAGCATCCATCAGAGACAATGCAGACATGGGGGATGGATGAAATGGAGAGGAACCTGCATGGGTCTGAGGCCTCTTGGCATATTCAGCAGTCTGGCACGTTTCTTTCTGAGAAGTCTCTCAGTGGAAAGGTGAAACGGGCGTTCTCCACAGCCCAGTTCAGACTCCTGCCTTCTCTGTCACACACACACACACACACCACAAAAATGTGCATCCAATCCTCCCGTAGAATGAAATCAGCTAGAGCAGGTGTGACAGAGAATGGAAGAGAGGGAACGACATGAGATACCCTATCCTCACGAAGAGATCATCATGCTCAAAATGTTCACATCAAAAATCCCACATTTGATTCCGCAAGAGAAGAATCGATGGAGATTTTGGGCAGAGGTAAATGATGGACAGTAACAATAAAATGCATTTTTGGCAAATGAATTCACAGTCATATGGCAACGGCGACCATCCCCAGTCACAAGCAGCGCCTTTAGGAAGCCAAGCCCAGCAGGAAGCCGCCAACAAAGCCCCCGGACAACACGATATTCCGCTTTATAAAGTCTGTGGCCTGTAAAGAAGTGGAGGGCACAGAGGTGAGAATTAATGTGTCGGACTTAAGAGTTCAAGTTAGATTTGGTTGTCAAATTCTATCGTCAAATGGAATGAGAGCAGCTCAAAAGTTAAGATGGGACGTGCAACTCAGGGGTGACTGGTTTGAATCCTGTTCAATCCTGGTGGGATTGACTCTGACAGCTGCTGCTTATGAATCCTGCTCGTGTCAGCAAATGTGGCCAGTAGGAAATGTTGGCTGTCGGTGGGGGTACAGAGGAGCCCTCATGTGGATACTGGTGGAACTAGAGGTGTACATTCCATATTCAATTGCAACATTTCCCTGTTTAATGGACATGCATTGCTGATCATAGCCAGTGGATATGCTCTGATCATTACCAGAACTATGTTGACATCATTTCTGATAATGCTTGTGAACTTCCTATTTTAATCTGACACAAAACTCTTTGAGTACACTTCATTATTTTGTAAATTAGACTTCATATAATTTTCAACTACATTTTCTCCTAATACTACCTGGTGACAGGCATGGTTGCAAGTCCATGAATACTGGGATGGCATCGAGCGCTACCTGTTGTCCCATCCACAGGGTTAGTGGTTGTGTCAGGAAGGACATCTGACGTCCAATTTTGCCAAATAAGTAGGCAGACTGACAAGACCATACTAGCTCAGTTCAGGCCACCATACACCGTATAAATGGAAACTATAAAATCTGCCGTGACGACCCCTGAAGAACAGGGAACAGGCCTAAGGAAGATTATTTTCAACTGCCAGTTTTGATACATGATGGCAAGATAGGAATGTCCATATTTTGTCCAGTGTGTCATTTTCTTGAAGCCTCCATTAAAAAAATAATATAAGTCGGTTCATCTATTTTGCCAAAGGATTTTCGGGAAGGTTGCAGTTTTTCTTTTTATGTGACGGTTTTTTATGATTTCACAATGCCTGCAGAAGCATGATGTGTATATAGGAAGCTGCACTGTTTAATGTTCCCATAATTCATGTTTGTGCAGCAGGCCAATTACACACCGGTTATTGGCACTCCTATAGATGTAGCTTTAAGAGTGTATGGCGGGGTTTCACTGGAAAATAATCAAGTGTTAACTCAGTTTCCCTGGTAAGGGATTTGAAATACATTTAACTCTGAGCTCACAAGAAGACCCTCTAGCTTAGAGCATCCATTGCATGCCTAAAATGTAAACCGCTAAATCTTGAGCAAATACGCTAAGCCTTTGTGAAATTACACCCTTTAAACGTTTGACTTATGAAACACTTAAGCGCGTGATTAATTAAAATTACATACTAAAAAAATGGGTAAGCTCAACAGCATAGTGATCTGCCTGAGTAAAGTGATAACTCATGCGTACTGTTGCCACTGGTGGGTGTAATATGCCAGATTGCACACTAGAAGGGATTATTGCGTTGTGCACTAAGGATTTGGATACAGACAGTGTAAACTTACAAATAGACATCAAAAACTTTTTGAATATAATTTATAATCCACACACTTTGCAGTAAACTAAGAGAAACAGTTTCCTTACATTTTCCCCTCGCTACAAAATTCCTATTGTTCAAAATATTCCACACCAAAATAAGCTAAATCATAAAGAAGCAGATAAAGAGATGAAAGTGAAATGAAAAGAAGCAGGTTTTGTTCCAAGTACCTTTACCTCCTCAATAAAAGAGTTTATTTCGGGTGCTGCCTTGCTCGCTTTCTTCTTCAGGCGCTTCTTTGCTTTGTTCACATCCTTTTCTACTTTCTTCCAGTCCACCTGCACGTACCCAGTGTGATTGGCTATCTGTGGAGGACAAAATAGCCAATCAACGATGACGAAAAATTCAAATACATATTTAGGATATCTTTATGAGAATACTATATTATTCCAGACAGCATTCATAGACTCTTGGATTGTATAAAACATAAGGAACACCCACATTATGGTATTACACCATATTTGCTTCTGATTTCAGAAGCAGAGGATTTTAATAGTTCCGCAGAGATCCTGCCCAACTCTATTATGTTAAGATGACTGGTGGTTGATCTCATATGAAGAGCTTGTTTCATCTCAACCCACAATGCTCATTCAGTTGTAATGAAATGTAGTGATTGAGAGGAATATATTAGGCTGAATTCCTTTTTCATATGTTTGGGCCAGTTTCTAACAAATGGGCCATGGGCCCTTATCCCACTGATCACAGATGCTGTGCAGCCTGATGTGCTGCTGTCAGGGGAGATGCACATTGTTAGCAATGCGAGTTCCATTCTACATGTCACAATTGTGGGGGTGGACAGAACATGTGTCCAAAATCTAAGTCCATGACCACCCCCACAACGTGGGGACTAATCGTGACACATAAAACAGGCGTCTCATACAATGTTGAACACATCTTGATTGTGCAATGGCTGTGTTCTTGAACCCACTACATGCCAAAGTGTGATGGAGTTGGAGTTCTTCCCTGGGTCTTTGGGCTCCATTGTTGTGCTAAGTGCTAATAACAATTGATAGAATATAAAGGAGAGACCAAGGCAGAACTGAGTGGGGATGTCGAACATCCAGTTTGCTAATTTTCTTGAGAACCCAATTTGTATTGTAATGTACATCCACTGAATAAATGTAGTACTCCCATCCTTACCAGGCTCACAAGCCGTTTAGGATCTAAAGTTTATTACTTGATGTGCTGAGGATTTGTCCTGTTGTACGATGTAAATTCTGACCCCCTGGGTCAGAATTTAGATATTTAGATAGCCCATTATCACAAATTTAGATAGCCCACTATCACAAATTAACAATTTGCTTCAGTGGACATTACATTAACACAATATCCTATCCTTAGACCCTCACATCGGATCAGGAAAAACTCCCTTAAAAATCTCTTTAACAGGAAGAAAAATAGGAATAAACCAAAGTGTGAGAAACAGAAGAGGGATCTCTCTCTCAAGATGGACAGCTGTGCAATGGATGATGTGTACACAGAACAAGACACAATTTACAACATACAATGTGATCAGGATAACAGAATTGTAATTGAATTACAAACGGTAAAACGGTAAAAAATAATGACAAACTCCTTCATAGTGAAGGTTCTAATCAATGAATATCGATAATGCAAATATGCCAGATCAAGCCACAGGACTGCTGTATAGTTTTTTTTTACCTGTAACAAGAGGAACCCTCCACCAACGGCTGTAGCTGCTATCTTCCCTACTCTCTGAAAGAGGTAACCTGCACACCTGGAGATAAGAGGGAGAGGGCAGGGGGAATGGTGCAAATGATCAAACGAGTTCTTTCATCACACACATTCTGAACTGCAAAGCCCAACTCATAAGTAATGATGAACATCTGCTCTGGTTCATGCTTTCAACTACTTCTTTCCTCAACAGTGTGTGCAAGTTCAGATGCATCTTCCACCCCCAGGTAGCCTATATGATTATTAATGTCATATTTCTGGACTTTTTTCCACTTAAGTGCGTGTCATATGTGTTATAAGCCTGCTGTACTGTGGGCAGCCATTGGCAGTAATTCCTTTAATGTAGTTTGCTAGAACAATGACAGTGGTATACAGGCACATGACAGGCATGCTTGCAATAAAGAACTATTTAAAAGAACTGTCAAATGTGTGGAGTGTGTCTCAACTTATTAAAAACACCTACTTGGATGACAAGTAGTTAAATAATGTTCAACTACTCATGAGCAACCATAGCATTGTAGCTATTCTGCAGGATATTACGATGATTTATTAAATACCATTTCGTCACTCAAACAGTTGACACTCAGACAGAAGATTGAAAATGTCACCTGTTTGAGGGACAAAACGTTTCTAAATGAATTTCTTATCCAGTTGAACCGATTCATCTTTTCTGTGATTCCCTTTCTTAGATTATTGAGCATGCATGCATCAAAACACAAGCAATTACATATATTTTTCTTTTATTCAAAAATACTCACAAAATTTAGACATTTTTCAATGATAGTTACACTGCTCCACATACATATTCTCTGCCTATTCACAGTGGTCCACAGAGTTGAGAGACTGTTCCAGCCTCAACCTGAAGACAGAATGGTTTTGTGCCACTGCAACCCCAGAACAACACAACAACAAAAGCTTGCTAGGATCTGCAAAATTTGGGATAATACGCTGTGTGGTCTGTAATAATAAGACTTAGATTATTTTGTCGTGTTGAGTGGGTTTATGTAATTACTACAAATTGTCACAGCATTGCTTCACTCTTTTCAATTTTCAACACAAAAGGCTGTTTACTCGACCTAGTGTTAGCTCAAGCGTCAGTTAGGTTAATATCAAATGGACATGTTATCCAATACTGTTCTCCAGAGTAAAGTATAGCAGTGTATGTAATTGGAAATGCACGAGAGTTTGTAATAATCATTCTCACAAGGAGATAAAATGTAGGATGTACTGCATTAAAAAATGAGCTTTTTGAGTACCAGTTTTTCATATTCCTTTAAATATCTGTCTATTTTGACTGACATAAACTGCCTCACCATTCACATTACTGTGATAAGATTTCTATACTCAAATTGACGGAACATTTCAAAGAATTCTGGAGAGTGTGTGTTGGGTTCACATGTACAATGTGACAGATCACAAGGCCTTTACCATCCAGTGATCCCTCCCATCATGATCTGTGTGGCCACGGAGTACTTCTCAGCAACTGGACCAGAGCTATTCCCGAACACTGTGCTCCACCACTGGTGTCTCCGGGCATATTCTGTCAAGTCCACCACCTCGTACACTTCATCCTCACTCTCTGGCTCATCTTGACCTGGAGCATGGGAAGGAGAAGAAGATGACGGAGAAAAAGGCAAAGAAGAGGAATTGTTCTTTTATTTTACTGTACACTCATACAATTAAATGTGTCTTCTAGATTTAACAGATCCTACTGCACAGGAGCAGTGAGAAGCTGAAGTGCCATGGAACTAACTACAGTTATGTTTCCTATTGCCTTGCTCAGGTGCACAGGCAGAAGGAGTATAAACCCTTACATACATGTCTGATTGTAGGAGGAGACCCATACATACATAGGGAGAACATGTAAAATAAGGGGCACAGGCAGGAGAATGAACCCTAACATACAGTAATAGGTTAGCCTTGTGTAATCCTTGGCGATTCTGGATTTGTTCATCCACCCATTCAAGCTTCATCCATTCATTGATTCATAAACTTATAGACATGGCTTATAAAGTGTCCTTGCTACATACCTCCCACATAACACGTTTACTCCTCACACACATTAACGCCTATAATGACAATATGCCCGGCTGGAAATGAATCTGTTAACAAAACACGCCATGTGATGTACGGGCTAGTCGAAATGACTGTGCTTTGCTCGGTGGCTAACTTCGAAGGGCTTCACCAAGCCGATACCCCATACGCCACATGACCCCCACTTCCAGGAAAACCTCAGAGAAGGTTTAACCAGTCACCGACAAGCGTGACAACCTCGGTGGAATCTTCCTAGGAGGATTCAGCCGTTTGTCGCTGCTCAAAAACAAAAGCACTAACCTTCTCTGTGCTGCGCCTCCGCCATTTTGGAAACAACAAGCGGTTATGTCATCAGCGTGTTGACAAAAGCTAAACCCCGCCCACACGGAGTGATGCTGTGCCACGTCAGTTAATACTCTGATCCGGCTCTTGTAATGGGCTCAGCGGTCCAGGGCAACTCTGTCCACAGAAACTGTTGCTGCATTTTGAGACGTGAGCAAGGTACCTCGTTGTTTATTAGGTTGCTGTTGTTGTTTTTGACGAGGGGCCCGTCTGAAATGAACAAACTGCTGCACACCGCAGCACGGTGTGCACTCCCATCACGCCGTGCAGTCCCAACATTTCACCCAGTTTGGAAACAAAACGTAAAGATAACGACACGCCGATTAAAGCGTCATTATCTTCTATGGCGTGTGCTTGGAAAAAAAATCCTACGCAAATATTTCAATACCCGATCCATTGTTTGCATCATTGCGTTTGATTGTCTAGCATAAATATATATAGTTCATCCTTTGTGCATGTATCTTGAGATTTCTGTGTTGTGTTTTATATATGAAGGACCTGTGAGAGCCATGAAACCGAAATCAAATTCGGCCAATAAACTGATTCTGATCGTTTAAAAAAAAAAAAAAGTTACTTTGAAATTGCAAATTTGGAGTGCGCAAACAATACTAAATTACAGAAGTCCTCAACCTGCCAATAAGCATGATAATGCATATTCGAGGTCGACTTGATCGCCAAGTCGTTTTAGAGTATAAATAAAAAGAGACCTTTGCAGCGAAGAATTATGAATATCAAATGCAAGAGATGGATATGGAAAGACGGGTCATATGGCTGTGCGCGGAACGTCCCATTGGCCGACCGGGGAGGAGAGGGCGTGGTTACGGCGACGCGTGGGTTCGCTTGGGTGACACAATTATAACAACTTTACCTCCGTTGGCTGTAAAGGATTTAATGGTGGAAAATACACTTGTCGGATAACTGTACTCAGCGCTTCACGTCCTTACAGCGACACGCCGATCACATGTGTTGAAAAATGTGACGCTTGGGGAGCTACTGGAGAGCGCTTCTGTTCCCCCCCCTCCCGAAAGGATTTATACTACATCGAATCACATCTTCTTCTTTTCTTTTTTTGCCTGAAGAGAGAGAAAAAAAGTTTTGGATCACTTAATTAGGTTCCCTTGTTCGGATTCGGCGGAGCGACTCGTCTCGTCTCCCCCGCGTCGCGATTCCCATGCAGTCGTGCGGTGTCTCGCTCGCCGTCGCTGCCTGCGCCGCCGCCGCTCGGAGTCTCGGCTCTGTCTCCGGTGGTGGTGGTGATGAGGAAAAGAAAATGGCGGCGGGAAAAGCGAGTGAAACCGAGGAGGACTTTCCGACACTGACAGCCCAGGAGAGGGACGGCTTGGTCGGGATTGACAGGTCGGGGCGGCTAACTCCGTACACATCGCCTACAACACCCGTGTAGAAATCATGTCGTTTTTGCTGCTTTTGTGTAGATCCCTTCACTCTCTCGGACGCTCTCCGAGTTCATACTGAGCCGCCTTTCTCTGTGTTTGTCTTCTTGCTTTGCAGCTCGCTGTTTGGATTTCAGAGGCTTCATGAAGATGGCGCCAGAACGAAGGCCCTGTTGATAAAGGTAGCGAACGCTGCTAGCGCACAGCTTGCAGCCAAAGCGGTGAACTCTGCACCGCACAAACACTCGTATATACACACACTCACAGTGGTTATTATTTTGACTTCATCAGATGAGCGGGTCTTGGTGCCGAGAGGCCCGCTCGCCGAGGTGAGCAAGGCCGGCTAAACCCCCTTAGCCCCTCCGTGCTTCGGATGTTTAGCAGGCTAACTCGCTAGCCTGCCATCACCCGATACACGGAGACCCTTTTGCACCTGCGACTACGCAGCGTTGCTATCCGAGTTAGCCGTCTGACGGATCCGCTATCTTAACCAGCAGCGTTTGACGTTTATCGGCCAACATTTCCCCATGTTGTTTCGTCAATTAGCGAATGTTTCATTCGTTTATAATACACCGCCGATAACATGACACCGTCGTGGGTGGGTTTTTTTTTCTCTCCTCGGCGACACTCACTTCACTGGCTGGCGAAAACGTCACTTTTAATGAGGAAACTTTCCTCTGCTGTCTGTTTGTTTTAATACGGTTTGCTACCAAGAGCCACATCAAACCAACACCGTAGAAGGATTGCTGTATAATGTCCAACACGGTCCGGTTATGTCTGAGGGGGGCAGAGCTCGACTGGTTGGCCGGTAACGTTGATGTAGAGTAGCGCCTTGGGTTTGTATTGGGATTGCCAAACGGCCTGGTATTTTGGCTGTTTGGGACAGCGGCTATTTGGACGCTGTTCATTAGGGGGTTTTTAGTAGATTGGCTGTTGTTGTTGTTGTTGTTGTTGCTGTTGTTGTTGTGTTGTGTGCGAAAGTCAACGTGATCGAGTTGACTGTCGTTACAAGTAACGTTCATGGCTGGCAGTCTGTCCAAGATGGCGGGACATGGCGGAGTGACACCGATAGCTACAGACTCAGTTCGATTGGGATATATTCCCCACCCCCAACCCCTCAAGCTTCGTCGTGCGGTCGAAGTTGGCGTCCGATATTACTATTTGTGTTTAGCCTTCGGGTTTTTTTGCACGTTTTTCCACCAACGTGTTTCTGACCTTGACTAGTGCACCGTCGGGGTCCTTTGTTTACAGGTTTGATTGCCCCCCTCTTGTCGTTTGCATGTGCTTACCCTGATCCCCGGCCAGGGAGCTGCGTGTTATACATGCACAAGCAACCTGTGGGCACCTCGCTGCAAGGCCAACGAAGAGCGGCAATAAACTCATTGAGCATTTATGTTTGTCTGGCAACCCAGATCTGAAAAGGTAGTGTTTTGACAGCTCAGGCTTCGAGTGGGGGCCATCTCCGACTCGAAATCTGCACGCTAGGTGGTGTGGGATACCTAGGAAGTGGACTTCATGTGGCTACACAAAGCACCAGGCAGAAGGGGGGTGCATGGTGATTTCACTGGACACGCATTATGCCACAAAAACCCGTGCAAGCATGCCAAACATGCATTGGCTGAAATTCTGCAGTTTGTGATTCAAACCAGATAAAACTTATTTGCATGTGATTTTTTTAAAAATACTGACTGGGTCCTCAGTTCTGCTAAGAACTACATTGCAGTGGATCCTTACATGCACCATTGTTAGTTACCAAACTGGGGGGGGGTTCTGATGGGGCTCATTTTTGTTATGTTAGTGTTTTCAATGATAATTTAAAAGAAGCTTACCCTGTCATTTAAAAGAAAATTTCCCCTGGAAAATGTTTGGATCACCTTCAGGAATTAAGTATGCAATAGGTTTACTGTCCGCAATGATGTGTGTTTAAGGCATCAGCATGTCACACAGAATTTTTTAAATTTCTTTCTTAGTTCAGAGGTTGGCAGGTTGGAAGATTTTATTTGCATTAATGACTGCAAAGCCAGTAGGAAGGGTGGGTAAGTGATGGCAGAGAGCTGTCACATAGCAGCTCTCAGTCAGTGGAGAACGCTGCCTTATTGCCAGGCTGTCCTGATGTAGCCTTTCTGTTCGGTTCTCCCAGGTGTATGTACCCATAGATCGGCCAGGAGTTGGTCCAGTATAACACAACTCTACAAGTGTTATTTATTTCGACCATTTAATACTGGTAGTGATCCTATCTATCTGCAGACAGTAAAGTTAAAGACATTATTTGTGTTCTAAGCCTGTCTCAATTGGTCCTCATCTGTATTTATTTTAAGGTTGTTTCTTTATAATCAGATCAATATCAGTGTGGTTATGCTGCAGTGCTGCAATAAAATGTGATGCAGGTCCTGACTGGGACGTTGGCATATCTTATTCAGACAATAAGGAATTGTTTTCAAAGGCTGTGGGGCTTCCATATAAAACTAAAAGCTGGGAGAAAATACAAATGGAAAAGGAATGGTGTTTATTTTTCCATTTGGTCTGCGTGATTTGTTGGAGACTTGTTATGCTAATTTTAATTCCTACCCAGCTTCTTAGCTAATTTTTTTTGTCAGATCAGCACTATATATTATTTAAGCTAGCTCAGATTCTGACCTGTATGGGATGATACCCAGGATGATAATGATTTGAAATAATGTGATTGTTGCATGAAAACTTATTTCCCTAACTCTCCAAGGTAGCCAGAGCTCAGGTTTGGCTGGAGAGCTGCACTCCTACACTAAGTGCCTTGCTCAGCAATACTGCTGACAGGAGGGGTGCAATCTACATGCTCTGGTTTTAGTGTAGCCTTGCCAACCACTGTCACCCCTCTTAATGATAATGACTTATTTTCTGAGTTCCAGAAAAATCCTAACGATATTTTTTAGATGTGTTTTTTCCAGAGGCAAATAAAAAATATTCTCCATGCGTTTTCCTCTTGCACTGTAGCCTGCCCTCCTGGCTCCATATGAGCTATGCTTGGCTTGGTAAACAGCATTTTCGGCCCGTTCTGCAGGCTTCCTTGTTGCGTCAGGACATTTCATTCGGTGACACTGTCAGTCTCTAGGTTTTTAATGCTTCCATACCAGATTAAGTGATAACAAAAGCAAAATATCACCAAACGTGGCATCACAGGCAAAGGATCTCAACATCAGATGTTCTAGATGTGTCTGTATTAAAATAAGATATTCCGCAGTACAACAGCACAACTTGTGTTAGTCCATTGGTTGCCAAAGGCTCTAGTTAAACTGTTTGCTCTGGCCTCAATGCATTTTATGACCCCATTCGTCCTCCTAGCTCTTTTATTAGTTTTTAGTGACCACCCTGTCTGGCGATGTGCCCTAGTGCTGTTTCACTGCTATCAAGCCCCAGATAACTCTGGGTTCAATATTTCTGGCAGATCTGGGTCATTTTATTGCCACCAATGGCTTGGTGGTAATGATATAGACTTGTGTGAAACCAATTAAAGTTGTGCATATCATTATCCAGCTTGGTCTGTAAATATTCCTTTTCTCTGTTTTTAAATGTACTGTTCTTCCAAATCTACTTGTCAATGAAGCTTATTTATTTTTGGTAGACCCCCCCCCCATGCTTCATCTTTTTCCAGGTCCACTCCCACAATGTGGGGACTTGCCATGACATGTCAAAATTGGCCTGGTAGATGATTTTCACTATATTACTAATGTTGGAACAGATTTTGTTTTTAATCTTGTCCCGCTAGTGTAATTAGAAATAATTCTACACATTTTACACATTGTTATGCAGCTCAATTATAACATAATATGTCCTAGTAAAGTAAAGGTCACATGATTGCAGTTAGAATACTATGTTACATCCCTCTTGACACTTCACAGGACTGGTGTATCTCGGCATGGTTTAGATATAGTGTTGAATGTAGGTTTATTTGACTGCGTGAAGAAAAAGACCACCATGGATTTATTGCCATGTGTTCCGTGTTCTGGCTTCCAAAGTAAATAAGTGTTGAGCATTAACAACATGACCACTGCCCAAAGGGAGAAATTCACCCTAAAGTAGAATGTAAATAATGTAGTTTCTATGCCCGTCTTGGAAAAGACAATCATGAAACGTAACTCGCTGACTCAGCAAAATTTTCTTTTCACTGGATCTGTGTGTGTGTGTGTGTGTGTGTGTGTGGGGAAGACATCTTCTACCCATTCTGGCTCTTTTTTTTCAATGCTTTAGTTTTGGCAGTTCCTAATGGATGTTTGATCACCATGCTCAGTATGTGTTGGATGGGTAATTAGATGCAAGTGGCCAGGCTCTGATTAAAGGCTTCTGCTGACTACTTATAGCAGTAGAAAATATTAATTGAGAGGTCTGAAACCCCTGTATAACTCTGAATAATTGGTGCTTGTTCAAAAGGATATAGGGGTGTGGGAAGGGGTCTCCATTTCCATCTTGATAAAACTGCCTTATTCAAATTTTGCCCTACTGGAAACAAAGTAAGACATATATGAGAGAACTAGTCTTCGTCAATTGAAATGAAACTTCTGACCATACTATTATGCGATGCATGTCGAGGTGTCCTTGAGCAAGACATTGAATCCCTAACTCCTCAAGCCCTATGATGGACTGGTGACCTGTCCAGAATGTTTCCCTGCCTTTCAGCCAATGAGCACTGAGATAGGCTCCAGTAGACTCCCATCCAGCTTCGTTCGGATAAGCGGTTGTTGATGGATCTGTGAGGTGTCCAATATTTTTACCTGACTTGATGTAGTTGAAAATCATTTGATCAGCTCTATAGGCCTTGTTCTGACTGGAGGCAAATTGGAGGTTTCTCAAATCAGATCTTTAAGGCAGATTGTCCACACCGTTATTTGCAAGTGGTCAAATCAGACTCGTGTGTCCAGACGTCACCAACCTATCTGCATGGGTTACTGTGGTATTGACATAGACATGACTGGCAATGTATGCTGATGATGTGGTTTACCAACATGGAAGTATGATAAATGGGTTTCCATCATCTTGCCTACCAAACAATAGTGCCGTCAAGTCGTGGTGCAGAACTCCTCTGTTGCACCAGACTAACTCAGCAACAGAGCAGGCTAGTATGCACCGTGATGCTCTGCTGCAGCCATGGCATGCTTCACTGTACGGCAAGAGGTTTCCAGTGCGAGAGACTGTTTGAAATCCAAATCGGGCGGCCAGACTGAGACACATCGGTAGAAATACGTTAGGGATGGGATTTCAGACCATCTCTAAATGGGGTTTAAATCTGACTTCCAATAAGTTTATGTATTTGTATTTCATTTATTGCTTTTGCGGTCCAGACTTGGTGAAATCAATCTGGCAACAATATAGATATGACCAAAACAGATTTGGGAACAAGGCCTTAGTCTTGAAAGGAGAAGTTGCTCTGTGGGTTTGGAAATGTTTCATGGACAACAGGCCTAAAGATCTGCACAAACACAAAACGTAACCATGAAAAATGTGCAAGGAGTATTTCTTTAAAGCAATACAAGTTGATCTAATGAGATGTAGGAGCAGCATAGTTCAGGAGGTAGGGCGGTTGTCTGGTAATCCAAAGATTGGTGGTTTAATCCCCGATTCCTTAAGAAAGGGTGTCGGGGTGTCTTTGAGCAAGACACTGAACCCCTAATTGCTTGGAACAACATAAAATGAGCCCAGTGGTGAAATCTGGCATAATTGTATTCTAAGTATTCATTGATATGCACTGTCTCTATAAAGGAGATTAGCTTTATTATTATTATTGGAGCCTGTCTCCGTTCTCATTGAGTGGAAGATGGGAAAAAACCCTGAAAGGGTCACTAGTCCATCACGGGGTAGAGCTATTAGGGGCATAGTGTCATGCTCAAGGACACATGAACATGTTTCTCTGAAGGTGCTAGAATCCAACCTGCAACCTTCTGATCGCCAGATGACCGCTTTACCCACCCAGCCATGCCAGTCATTATTATTATTATTATTATTATCATTATATGTTTGTTTTGCTAATAATCTGATTGTCTCGTCGCTTGGGAAGTAAAATCTCAGTGAGCTAATAGGTTTGTGATGTTATGTGCCTGCATACACTTTTTTGTATCTTCTTAGTAAGACCTATTTCAGTGAAGACGCAATTTGAATTGTTTTGAAATGGTTAAGATTCTACATTTTCTTTAAAAAAATATTTGTGTGATCCCTTTGTGCAACTAGATGTGGCTGCCTCTAACTTGTATACCTGCGTGCTCTTTAAATATGCACTACGCCACTAGTTTGCTTATGTGGTCTAAAGTTAGCAAGTTGTTTTTATAATGTGCAGTTATCTCAATACTGCGCGGGATTCACTCTCTTTATGTGATGTTGACGGGTCAGTTCTAACTATTATAATGAGCATCATTCAGAGCAGCACTTGTTCATAATTAATTAGCTTAGCATCATAAATTAGCAGTATTTGTACTGTGATGCTGTGCTAATTTGTGAAATGAGCATTAGCATAGAGCCACTATCATCTTCTCTGTTCCGTAGCTAGCATAACTTTAGTTGCCTTGCCAAGGGCATACAAGCTAGTTTCAATGGTAAGTTTATATAGGCAATTGTCAAGTTGGTATTCGCTCTGATGATGATGAGGCTGTATATTAATAAGATATTTTTAAATTAATGCTCTGTCACTGTATATTATGTGTAAGATTATCTGTTTATATTTGCACATTTCCTCTTTATGTCTAGGACTTGAGACCATGGCTAGTTGTGATAATATCAACATCTGTGCAAAAACTACACTTATTCCAGAGAAACTAGAAAAAGTGTGTCTTGTTTTATTGCACATTCATGGTGTTTTGAGGTGATTCTTGAATTCATTTAAGTTGCTGGAATGGGTCTTTATATTGTTCACAAACCTAATTAAGATTTTCATCACATCTCTTTTGTACAAAATACACGAGTCTCAATTTAATAGGATATAAGTTCTGAGTAAAGCTGAATACTATTTGGGGTAGTTGGCGGTCTACAGTCATTTTTTTGCATTGAAGAATAGCCAACACTTTGTAAAAAGTGAAGCATAACAGCCACCATCTGTGGCTTTCTCATTTATTTTATAATTAATTTATAAAATGCGTAATTTCTTAAATTTTATGTTGTACTTCCACGAAACAAGGAAAGAAAACTGCTGCTCTTGTGGTCTCACTTATATTTGTGAGATTTTTGGCAGTACCAGCACAGCAGGCCAGCCCTACAAGCACGAACAACCATGACTGATCATGTTTGGAGTAGCTGAATGACAAAGTTGCATGATCGGGCAACTGGATCAGGTGACCAACAAAATCACTGGAATTGCATTATTGGTTGGGCAAGCACCGAGAGGCATGAGGTTAGAGCGCTCAGTTGAAGCACCACATATAACAATCAGTGACAAAACCTTAACCACATGGCCGGGCAAACAGTGTCTCGATACTCTACTGGTTTTTGTACATATTTAATTGAGGTGACGTGCATAAATTTGGCACAAAATTGGCCCGTTTCTCTGTAAATGAGAAAAAAAGTTATCTACAAAACACTAGTGATAATAGGCACACACAGTTAAATTGAAACTTATCAGCATCTTTCGAGAGTTTGTGGTAACTGACACCCAGACTTTCCAGTGATCATGGCAACAGTGATTTTAGCCAGGCAAAGGCATCATCATGCAAGACATACTCATGAGCAGACATTTCGAAGGACAATATCCCTTTTTGATTTAACTGTAACTGAAATCATTCACAGATGCAGGTTGCAAAATCTAACAATTCTTGCTCTGCTTGATGACATCCAGGATGACATTGAACCTGCCTACTGTGTTCTTAGCGCAAAGCCACCATTTACACTTTGCCACATCAATAGCTGCAATCAGATGCAAAACTAGGGGAAATTGCACTTAGCTAGGGAACTTTGGGTGTGTCTGTGTTGTAATATCTTTAGCACAATATCTTTTGTGAATTGCATCTTGAGATGGGGCAGATAATGGTTGTGTAAGTAATGCACAAATCATTGCCTGTCAACATAGACTGAGTTTTAGAAAAACAAGGAACAATAGTAGATAGAAACAGATAAATGAGGGGAAGTTAACAGATAACCAGAAAAGCTATACTTGGAATTAAAGTTAGTTATCTTTCAAATCAAATAGAGTGGAAAGTACTATTCTTGCAAATACATTTATACCTCTTTTTTTATTCAAACATCCCTTGAATATGTCATTTAATTAATTAATTAATTAGGTATTTGAGTTAACAACAAATATTAAATATTGCTGGAATAACTACAGAAAATTGGAGATGGTCCAACCATACATTAGGTTTTGACATAGTCTTGTTAGATACAAGCTAAGCCATATGTCTTAATTAGCACTTAGGGAAATCACAGAGCATCATGAAGGACATCTGGCCTTAATCCCCAAGCCCCATTGAAATCCTTGTCCACCCCCACAACATAGGGACTAATTGTGATACTTAAAATGGACCCTTTTAAATAAAGCATGGCCAAATTAATAATCTCGGACCCAATCCCAGATTTTTAAAATTTTTGAATTCAAAAATTGAATGACTTTGTTTATATATATGAGTAGTTCATATGTTTTAAGAAGAATAGTTGCTTATCTGCCATATAACCAAGGCCGGTGGAATTTGATCTCTGTATTTAACCCATCCTAACCCCCCCAAATCTGGTGAACAAAACTCATTTAGCATCTACCAATATATATCTCTCCTTCCATGTTTTTTGAAGATTTTGGTGAAGTTGATTTACAGTAGAATGATGAAGTATATGCAGTAGTTGAAAATCCTGTTTTAGGTCAAATTATTCTACAGAAATAAATGGCTATGCTTAAACTGGTTTAAAAATTCCAACCGCTTTAAATAACAATTTTCTTTTGGAGTATTTTAAACTTATCTAAGGTTTTGACACTGTAAATCATGATATCTTACTCCAAAAATGTTGACATGATTGTTTTACTGGAATCATCTATAAATGATTTTATGGTTATATTCATAATTGACAACAATTTGTTAACATTAGCACATTAGGCCACTATAGTATGTGGAGTCCCACAGGGATCTTTTCTAGGACCACTCCTATTCTTTATATCAATGACCTAGCTGCAGCTTCTGTGTTCCCATTAATTGTTGCTTTTTATATCAATTTATTTATTTATTTCACATACAAATTTCTCTACACTAAGGGCAAAGGCTCACTTGTATGTAGGAAGAACTTGCAGTGGCTCCAATTAAATAAATTATCTCTCAACATTAAAACACCTACATTTATTACATTTTCATTAAAAAAACAAAATATATTGTAAATCCAGTTCTTTTCACTCCATTGAGAGTAACCAAATGACCAAAGTCACATGTATAAGCCCGCTTTGCTTCCCATATCTTGTATTCTTTCAGTCCAACTCTGATGTACATAACTGAAAATCAAGACATACCCGATGGTTAAATATTCCCATGTTTTATACTGGGCTCTGTCGAGTCTCTTAGATGTAAGGAGGCTCAGCTATAGAACCGTTATATTCAAATTGTATTTCAGTCTACTTCCCCCAAGAATTTCAAATATAGGCTTTGGGCTTGTCTGATGAGCCAAATTTTCCAAACTGGTCATATTTAACTATAACTGACCTCTCTCGTGCTCTCACTCTGTCTCACAATGAATGGACCACAAACACACTCTCACTATATAATTTTATGTTTTCACTTGCCATACGTTGGTTATTTTACAGTTTTGCTCCTTTGTTTTGAGGCTCTGGTAGATCAGTGGTAAAGCGCATGCGACCAAGATAGGCATTGCAGGTTTGATTCCATCACGGGGCTTCCAGCCTTAATCCTCCATGCTCGGGTAAATATTAGGCATACATCGCCGAGTGCTTTGATGGCCACTAGACTAGAAAAGTAATGTATAAGATCAATCTTACCATTTGTTTTATATATGTGCAATAAAATCGATCCAATCAAACTGTATTTTAATGTCACATTTGAATAATATTCTGTAGTTCTAGGGTAGTCTAACAATGAGTCTGTTATTTTGTTGTTGTTTTTTGCTTTCTAGTGTATTGGAAATTGCCTTTTCTATATCTATAAATCACAGTTAAACCCCTGGATCTGGCCTTGTATATTGTATATTTCTCTACTTTATGCTGTACCATGTGTTAAGGAAACTAGTGCATTATGGAACCTCATTATAAGGATTAATTAGTCAATGCTGTATCCTGGAGCCTTTTGGCTTGTGCCAGATATGGAATCTGCTCTGTTTACTTGTAAATTGGCCATGTGTGCTTTTGTATGCATATCAGTAAAATATGTGCAAATGTAAATGGAACCCAGATAGTCTACGTCTTTCTGCCTGTGCAGAATATCTCCGTTGCTTTGTATTTGAAGGAGACAAAACAAGCTTAATGTCTTGGTTGTTTTGGGTTTTTTCCGTCCGACACAGCTGTCTTCATCAATATAAGTGGAGTGACTGAGTGTGCCCCCATCACCCATGATATAAGCTGGACTCCACTCACACCCTTTTCAGCTGTGCTGTCAGTCATCTTCCCTGATACCGACCCACCCACCGATTCTATCAGTAAACCCAGTGGGCCTGCAGAGATATTTTGAGTGTAATAAAATAAAGCAGCTAGGAAGATTAGTCATTGTTTTGGAGATGTTAGAGTCTTTAGACCTCTTGAAACATAGCATTTAACTGCACCCAATGATGGCATGACCTTAGATTCTGAACTATTTAATGAGATACGGCGTATGAGATCTTGGCTTGTGTCCCTCTCTTCATTCACTCTTGAGCTCGCTTGACCAATGCTGCTTGCTGTCGTTGCATCCATGTGCACAGTGGATTTAGCTTGGGCGGCCACAGGGCCCATTATGCTTTCAGGTATGACTGTTGAAAGTAAATGAGATGTCGATCATATGTTGCAAAATAGCAAATAAATCACTGCTGATCTCAGCATAGGAGCACTGGAGGAACAGTGAATAAACTAAAAGTAATTTGTTTTATTCACCTCGCCGCCGTGTTTGACAACTCACATTATAAAGAGGGATAGTCATGAAAGTTTCATAGATGCTAACATTAAAAGTCCAACATAGAAATAGGATTTCAGGAGGAGGATTAACAACTCACAGCAGGAAATAAACCCAGTAGCCACAATAAGACATTTCCAATAGCTAAGCTATGCTTTCTTTATAATTTCTTTCTATTCCGTTAGAATAAATGAAAGTTATTTGGCCACATTCATTTATACTATGAAAACCTCCATGGTTGAATACATCTGACAGTTAAACAAAGGCTCTGGTTTCCGATGGGTGAAACAAAGGGTGGTTTGTCACCAAGTCTAAGCACCGGAGAAGGGGAGATGTGAACTCTACATAGTGCACTCCTCTAGTTTTTGTTTCTGTGCCATGTGGTGTACATGTGCAATTTGGTTGTTGAGGGATATAAAGGAAGATTTGATGGGGATGCTGCAATAGCTGCCGCAGGGCACAGTGGTGTGTGTTATTGTTAAAGATGAGCTGTTTTGTTGATCCACTAGTGCCTGAAAGTGAATTTTGTATTTGGCTGCATTGGCCCCCAAATGTGCATTTATGTGTGGAGAGGGGTCTGCAGTTCACTACTGAAGGCCCTGACTGAAACCCCATGATACATACACTGTTCTTTTATGGGCCTAGTTAAAATCTTGACAATTCAGATATGCTAGCAGTTCCTTTTCTGATGACAGTCGGGCAATGATGCCCCAAAGTGACTATCACGGTACGGCATTGGTCACAGGACATAACTCTATAATCTACTGTTGTAGTGGTGTGTGGCTTTCTCTAATACTCGAAAAGCCACTGCTATCTTGATAGGAGTCACTTCTGTCTTGATAGAAAAAAAATGGGCTAGTCTGGCCAGAGGACTCCTCTCCAAGTAAAACGTCCCATTTTTCTCCACTGTAAACAAGCCTGGTGGCAACACAGCACACACCTCTCCCCAGCCAATCTAGCTCTCAGCGTGACAGCCAGTCGAGCCTTGGAGAGAGAGAAAGAGAAAGTCCTCCTTTGTTTTGTCCCCGTCTGTATGTGTGGTCACGTGGCTCATGTTGTCTTAGCAAAACAGTTGTGCCTCAAGTGCTGAGATGATGTGAAGTCCTTGGCAGTTGATGGCGAAGAAGCTTTCCTGTCATTGGAAACACTCCTGAAATGGTAGTTGGCACACTTAAATGAGTTTTGATCTAGCAAATGCCAGTGTCGGCTTTAAGAGTCCAAGGAAGTACAGGGGAAATGACAAGAGCCCATTGGGCTGTGAAATTCTATACATTTCTCTACCTGTAGCTCGTGTTGGGCCAGGAGATTAACCCAGGAGTCCTTTTGCTCAGTTCCGTTTCTCATGTAACCGGTGCTCTGTGGGACTGAGCATAGATGGAGTTATATACCAGGTACCAGTTGAGGTGATCTTCGATTGTGTTGTGGTCTGATACATTCTCTGTACCATTGCACTTTATTGCCTCCTATTTTTGCCTGTGTTAGGTTGATCCTCATGTATGTGCTGTCATTCAATGTGAAGTACATGTGAGAGCCATGGGACCAAAGTCTAATTCCATGTATGTGGAAAATCTACAAGGCCAATAAATTGATTCTGACGTTTGGGTTGGTGGGAACCTGAGTGGGAGGGCAGGTTACCAGTCTTATGTTGGGTAACTGATGGATATTAACCAAGCACTCAGACTATCACATTTTTGAGAAAAGATGTCACCCTGTCGGGTTAATCATTGAGCAGTCAGTTTTGACATTCCTTCAGTCTTCAGCAAACAGTGTCTCTGAGGCCCTGGTGTGAGGAAAGAAAAGCTGAAGCTTTTTTTTCTTCTTTTCTTGTATTGAACAAGTGCCCTTGAGAGTTGCCGAGTAAATCTTGTGAACGGTCTTTGATCCTCATTGTGCGTGGTTGTCTTTTTTCATGTGTCAGAGTATTTGAACGTTGTTGGAACGAAACATTGTCATTGCCCTGAAGAATTCCTACAGCTCCAGGTATTGTAAACATTCAGTGAAACCAGGACACACTAGACTTTGCTACAGTTTGACGTTGATCCACATAGAATGAATTCACTTTTAGAGATGGGTATGTTCAGAACTTTATCCATTCAGTTGTTCTTATCGATGCCGATTATTGGTTTGGTAGTTAATCGGTAATCATATTGGTTCTTGTAGATTATTTCGTGAGGGGGAAAAATGATCACTTACAAAAGGGGAGAATTGACATTGGTTTATTATTTCCCTAGCTTCTTGGATTAAACTTCAGGATTTACTGGAAGTGATGGTAAACAGAGGAGGGCTGGGTTGATGGTGGCTGCAGCCTCAGACAGACAATCTATAAAATGTTCTATAAAGTATCAGCGAACAACCACTTGGCTTTCATTTGGTCACCTGTTCGTTATAAGAAGTAGAAGAAGCTTTATTTAATTGTCTTTATACATTACAAAAAAGGTTCTTCATTTAACCCATCTAATGTATATGAGCCACTGTGCTATAGTGCTCAGGGCCCAACTCCAGTTCTTTTTCCCATTGGCTTGCTCAAGGGCACAAGCAGGAGTATTAATCCTAACGTGCATGCCAACATGCAACATGTGCCCAAACCTAATAATCAATTATTAGTCACACAAAATTCATATTTTCAGATCGCGTATGGCATACCTGCAGTGAATCTCAAGGGATAGACTATGAGCACAGCAGTCAAAACTACATATTTATCTTATGCTTGGTCAACGGACGTTTGAATCAACTGCTCGTAGTGTTGTCCTTGCTTGCAAGGGTTTCAGTGCACTTGTGGCAACAAGCTTTGTGGACGGGGATTCTGGTTATGTGCAATCCAACTTTGGAGTGTTTTTTTTTTCTCTTGTAGTGCAGTGACATAGCCGAACAGAGGGTTTGTTGGTTGGCATGGAATCTTGCATTTGGGTTTTCAGAATGTTATGTGTGTTTTGAGAATAGTAGAATAAATTGTCCTTTGTCCATGAGCTGTCTATCTGAAGCATTTTCGTTTTTCTCTCTCTAGTAATCTTTCCATCCATCCATCCATCCATCCATCCATTGTCAACTGCTTATACGAAGTCATGTCACGGTGGGACTGAAGCCTAAGTGAAACTGATTCACCTTTTTTTGTGATGTCACTGTTTTACTAGCCTTCCACATTTGAGGTACCCCTTCAGACAGCTAGGTGACCTTTGGCAGTAGCTGGTGGTGTAGAACAACTGTCATTTCACCAGTATGTGGTTGGTTACCGGTGTTAATATTCCACAGTAGCCATTGCAGATGAATCATCATAAGAGGTGTCACCTTGGCAGCCAAGTTTCATATGATGGTGATGAGAGAGATTATTATGGTAAAAGCTTGATATTAAAGGAAAAGAAAGAAGTTATGGGTTCAACCAATGGTTTTACTCTCACCATTTTGAACATTTGTACAAATGGCTATTTATTTATTTGGGTGGGAGGATCTGAGAGCCAGAACAAAACTGGAAGATTCGAGCTGAGTACTCTGAAAACTGATCGAAGACTTTTACTGTTTTTTTCCTGCCTCCCATCACTGAGCATTTGGTGAAGCAGGTCAGATAGAAGGGCAGCATGGCTCGGTGGGTAGAGCGGTCGTCTGGCAGTTGGATGGTTCCAGGTTTGATTCGTGCACCTGTAGAGAAGTCCCTGACTGCTCTGCCCTGTGATGGACTGGCGAGGTGTCCATGGTGTATCCCTGCCTTTCACCCAATGAGAACTGAGATAGGCTCCAGATCCCCCATGACCCGACTTCAGATAAGCACTTGATGGATGGATGGTCTGATGAAAATTGTCATCAATCTGTCATTAAAACTGTCATCAATGCCCTTTCCATTGGTTTGCAGTTAAATAGCATTGCTCTGTGTATGGCGACTGTGATCTTTCCTTCCAAATGGGATTCATCTCATACTCATGCTAACATAGCTCAACCAGCTTTATTGGGCCCCGCATGTCTTTGCGGTCACAGTGTCTGCCAAGTTTGTCTATTCATTGCCAGTGGAGTAGCTAACTTGATAATGGCACTGATTACTCTGTTGCATTGTCTCTTGCTTTGTCAGACTACTCTGAGATTTATCTGCATGTTGAATTTGACAGTCCCAGGTTAAATGAAGGATTCAAGTTTGACTGAAGGAGTCAAGCTTACTCAAGAAGTTATCATTCCAGTATGGATTTTAAGGATTTTAACACATTTCTCATTGTGGTATGCTAATTTAAGCTAATACCATCTTCTGGTCATGCATTTACGTGTGCTAAATTGTCACAATGAATGACTCTGAATTGGAACCATGATTTCCCCATACATATGCCTTATACAGCTCTCATATGTCTTGGAACGGTTTCTGAATTTGTCAGAAAGAACATCACTTATAAACAGAACTGCTTCAGCCACAAATTACTCTTCATTTTATTTTTATCCAGGACTTTCTCAAGGTCCCCTGGAGGCTAAAACGAGGTCCGTTTTACATGTCATGATTAGAATCCATGTTGTAGGGTTGGACATGGACTTAAATGGAGCTTGGGGAATTAAGGCTGGATACCCTTCCTGACTCCCTGTGGTGGGTTTGAACTCACTGCCTCTGGCTCATCAGTTCCCAAAGTGTGCGGTCTACCACTAAACTACCACAGCCCCTCTTAAGGGCTAAAATAAAGCATACATGTCTCCTGATAACATTCCTTTCTAGAATAATTGAAAATTGGGGTGCACCAAATGAAATAATTTTACCTTCTTACTTTTTGTATTGTTACTTTTATTAAATTCAGATCGTGACTCATTCTGGAAATCTTGTCTAAAACCATGAACGGTTCTTTCTACAATCTTCAACAGAAAGAACCTAAGCACAAGCCTTTATCTACAGTGAAACTTCATTCCATTCAGTGTAGGGTCGATGTCGATCTCCTGAAATGAATTCGTAGCATTGGCTAGATCTGATGTCTTTCAGCCCCCGAAAAGCGTCCTCCCACTCCTCTCCTCTCTTGGCTGTCTTATCTTTCATTCTCTCACTGCACTTTGTCCCCCTTGTCATTCAGTCTCTGGTTTTCTGGTATCTAGATCAAGCAGACCTAAATAGTGACACTCATGCTGACACTCGTGCCCATTTTAGTTTTTGCGGGAAAAGTTAAGGGACTCGGCGAGTTTGACGCACACTTGAGTTACACAGATGTAAGTGCACCAATATGCCCACCAATATCTCCGAGTTGAGCTAGAGTTTGTTTCTTTGTGGTCCTTAGGCTGTTCGCTGCTACGATTCGCTCATCCTGAAAGCTGAGGGCAAAGTGGAGCCTGAGTTATTCTGCCAGCTAGGCCACTTCAACCTCCTCCTGGAAGACTACCCAAAAGGTGAGTGGAATGACTGATGTATTATTTTTTTCCCCTTTCTCTCCTTCCCCCTCCTCCTCTCTTTTCTCATTGCCCTTGCTCTCCTCGCACACTCAGAATGAATAATTGATCATCCATTTCTCAATGTGGTCTCTTGTTTTCCTCACAGACGGTCAAGGAGGTTTTTTTCTATTCATTCATTCATTTATAAACCTCTTGCTCTTACCATTCAAGGCATACACATAAACAGGAATAACTTATTCTTCCTCTTTTGAAGACCTTCATGCATGCAGAGTTTTCAAGTTCTGCTATACCTGGGGTTTAGTTGCTGCATATATATTTAAGTATACATGCAATAAGTAACTTGATATCTGGCATGGAATGAATACACACTAATAATAATTTTATCCAAACTACCTCTCTGCAGCTAGCCTAACACATAGAAATTTGAGCTAAAGCTAAAGTTGACTCCATGTCAAATGTGCTCCAATCCTGGAGATGTCGGTATTCATGCTTTTCCTCCGCTTTGTTTGGGGCCCAGAATATCTCTCAGTCTATCTGTTTCCCTCCCTTTCTTATTACAGCATTATCAGCATACCAGAGGTACTACAGTTTACAGTCAGACTACTGGAAGGTAAGACACACACTCTCACTCTCATTTCCCTGTGCAGCCATTTAGCCATGCAAATGAACTGTCAATCACTCTCACCATCTAGCTCCGTTTTTCTCGCTCTGTCCTGCTGTTACAGAGGAAGGATGCACAGTTCAGATTAGCTTATCTGATTTAAGTTGTGGTGTCAGTTTTCATAGGAACGTCATTTTTACCCTCTGGTTGTGTTCACACATTGAGGCGTGGCTGAATTTTTGGTTGGTCAAAGTGCTGTCTCGATATTGATCTACGTCATCCAGAACAGCATGGGAATATGAAATACTTCTGTAAAGGACTGATACATCTCATGGCTGTGTTTTGCAGCCCCAGCAAATCATAGTTTTTTACCGAAACAGGCTATGTTTTGTTGACTGTTTAAAGATGAGCACAGCATTATTTGTGGACTTGGCTTGGATGCGAAGAGGAAGAGGGGTTGGGATGGAAGAGGGGTTTGGGTGGGCGTAGGTTTGTCCCTGGGGTTATCATGCAGATGCCTCACATAACCATTTAAAAAGTGGCTAGGTGCTTCATGACAGCTATATGGAGGATGACGATGATTGTAATCAGGTCCCCACGGATCCTTGAAAAATCTTAAAAATTTCTTGAATTTCGTTTATATTTCTTTATTCAATATCTACAAATGATTTACAGGGGAATTTTTTGGAAGGAGCGCATTAAATGTATTATTGGGTAGAAAGAATGAATGTTATTTTTGTATTATTCCATAATAGCCCAACAATTGTTGCAGCTGAGGCACATTGAATTTGTGCTAAATGACGTACATTAGACCACCAGTGGCAGACTAGGAAGCAGTAGCGGGCGGGTGACGAATGAGGCAGCAAGCAAAAATAAAATGGGTGAAATGAAATCCATTCTGAAATGGCAGGGGGCCAACAAATGTCATCTGTGGCTTAAACAATCCAGCAATTATTACAAAGTATGATGGCAACTTTTTGTAAAACATTCAAACTGATGTATGAAATCCAAAAAGCACAAGCGCTGTGCTAGAGCTAAAGCTCTGTGGCCAACATGTCATCTACTGTGGCTGTTTCTAGCTTGGTTTCTCATGGTAATATTGGAGCTAATTTTTCTGCTCTAAATGCATCTGCCTGAGCCACAGTCTCCATAACTACCTCTGCTCAGCTGAGCAGCCAACACACAGGATTTGGCAGTTTTTCTGTGATGGCCATGTCAAAAGTAGAAACATTCCGGGTACCGAGTCTCCTAAAGAAAGCAGACAACTTCACAGAACTATCAGAGAATACCGTAGGGATTAAAATGGAAACGCTGATAACCAAATTTAACACACTGAGAAGACAAGCAAAGGAAATGAGATATCAGTGGCTTGTGCTAAATGGAGAAATTGATAAGACGGCTGATGAGCTACGACACGTCATGACAGACATGGCATCTATTGACAAACCAGGTCAGAGAAACTTCCGATTATTTGTGCTATAAAAGTACAAGTCCATTTACCAAAGATGGTCAGAAAAAAGAAATACACATATCTTTGGTTTAGATTGTCAACTTTTGACCCGTCTCCACTGTTTTCCATTTGACTGAGTCTACCTCTATAGTTTTATCTATGTTAATTCATGAAAAGGCTGTTGTTGGCTTTTATATTCATAATTATTAAAACTTAAAAACTGAGAATATAGATCAGCCAAAACATTAAAACTACCCGCCAGGGCACCCTGGTGGTTCACCTGGTAGAGGACGTACCACATTAGCCTGAATCCTTACCGCAGCGGTCTGGGTTCAAATTCCACTCTGGCTTTTTGCTGCATGGCATCCCTTCTCTCTCCCCTCCCTCTCCTGTCTCTCTCTCTCTCGACTATCATATCAAATAAAGGTACAAAATGCAGTGTAGCAGGGCACATTATCCCCCTGAAAGAGGACACTGCCATTAGGAAATACCATTGCTATGAAGAGGTGTACTTGATCATCAAAAATGTTTATGTAGGTGCTACGTGTCAAAGTAACATCCACATGAAAACCGCGATCCATGGCTTCCCTAGGTCCACCCCCACGACTTGGGGACTAATTGTGACATGGGGTGGCGTAGCCCAGTAGGTAGGGTGGCTGTCTGGTAATTGATGGTTTGATCCATGGGCCCTGAAGAAAGCATGTCAAGATAAGTTAGATGCCTCAGATAAGGAGACAGTAGTTGATGGAGCTCTGGAGTGGCACAGATCTAAGCCATGCATAGGAATTGATGCGTGCCCGCTGGAATGTTAGTAGACTCGCACAGAAACCCATGAGAAGTTGTCAAACCTAGTTGAAAAATATCGAGCTATTCCTGCCTCCACAGTGCCATCTGAAAGACTCTTTTCGCTTACTGGCTAAACATTATAAAAGAAGACGTCAGCTGTAAATTCTGCCTATGTAAACAAGTTAGTCCATCTCAGCAATTGGCTAAAAGAGCAATATGGGCCAATTTGTAAGATTGTCCATCAGCATCTAGAATAGACATGATAGTGACAGACCTGCACACAGACTTGCTTTGTTTTACTCACACTTGTCCTCTTTTCGCCCCCTTACCGTGCACCACACGAAAAGCTTATAACCCCATTTGTGTGGGCACAACCACACTCTTATGTTCCCTAATTCAAACAAGTTAGCTACATTTTGATGGAGGGGGGGCATCTTGGATGTTTCAGTTTAATTCGAACGCCACTGAGCAGAAGTGTTAGTAAAGGTCCAAGTCATCCTTTTTGTGAATGCTATGTGAATAAAGATGTAAAAATAACCCTCCTCTGTAATGTACTGTCTTTTTTCAGATTTACAACTCTTATCATTCATGGTTTCATTTGAGGCTAAAGGGACACATTAGCCAAAAATGTTTTTAAAATAATTATCTGAGATTGATAATAGAGATTAATGATAGTGATTAATGACATATGATTTAGTTTTTTTCATATATATATAATTTACTGCCCAGTTTAAAAGTGTGACGAGTGTTCACGCACACGCATTTGTGAAAGAATGCTAGTAGCTCTTTAAATGTTTTTATTTTGTTTGTAACTGACAGACTCCTCATGTCACACACTCTCTCTTTCTCATTCAGAATGCTGCCTTTCTATACGGCCTAGGGATGGTCTACTTCCACTATAATGCCTTTCAGTGGTGAGTAACAACAAAAGGCAGTTCACTCGACTTTTTATACCCTCAGGGCAATTTTCACAACAGGCACTAAACACACTTTTCAGATGCAAACACGGGTGACGATATGACCCTCTCTGACACTGTAAACTGAGCATATAGTGAGTGGGAAAAGGACTCAATTCAAGTATTACATGTATACCTGTTTGTGCATGTGTATATTATGTGTGTGAATGAAAATTATGTTATAAGTGTCTGCATAGTTGCATGGCTGTGCATGGTGACTGGCTAAAGTGCCTGTGTGAATTTATGCCGTGTTTCCATGGTAACACTGCTGCTCAGCAAGACTCTGTTCTGGCTGAAATACCAATGAGAGTCAGGAGCCTCTTTAAAGAGGAGCTGCACTTTATTTGAGACTCCCCCCATTGTTATCCCTGTTACATTAGATTAGATGAAACTTGTAGATAATGTCTGGGAGAATTGACTGTGCCGTGTATGGAAGCTTTCAAGTGGGAGAGGGCTGGTGTTAAATGGAATTTGGAAAAGGGGCAGTTGAATCTATGGCACCACCAACATAATTCCATTATAGGTATATCCAACATCATGTTGATGGGAATGAATGAAAGGACAACCAAATATGCAGGTTGTACAAATGATCATTTGAACCAGTCACCATGACAGATTTATTATACATCTCATGATTACTCCTCATGCATGTTGTGGGGGTGGACACAAAGTCAGATGAAGCATGGGGGATAAAGGCTGGATGCCCCAACGTGGGTTCAAACCCACAACATCTGGCTAGTCAATTCCCAAAGTGTGCTCAACTGCTGAGCTAACACAACCCCCTTATTTGAGCCCGTCACCTTTTATTTAATTTAATTATGATATTATTTTACCCATTTGGAACATGATGATGAGGATGACGATGATGTGGTCATTGTTAGACAGATGGTCAATATTACAGTTGAGCAGTGTTTCAATATAGCCCGACATCAAAGGTAGAGAGAAACAGACCTGTTGATTTTCTT
Source organism: Regalecus glesne (assembly GCA_900302585.1). Taxonomy (NCBI): domain Eukaryota; kingdom Metazoa; phylum Chordata; class Actinopteri; order Lampriformes; family Regalecidae; genus Regalecus; species Regalecus glesne. The sequence continues at coordinate 36,906 of OMLC01042026.1, forward strand.
GGACTGTAAATGGTAAATAAGCAAGGAAATCCACTTTATTTGGTCGTTTGTTATTTTTTACAATCAAGTCTGTCCTCTCTATTTAACCCATCCAATTGTATAGAAGAATTGGCCAGCTGCAGCACCCAGGGAGTTCAGTGCAGTAATACTAAATGTTAAATAGTAAACGATATACTAACCTGTCTGAAGTTACACTGGAAGTGCGGAAGCTCCTTGGAGCCACCACCTCCATACACTTTGAATTTTAGACAGCTAACAGGGGGCGGCACAGTGACAGAGCGGTTAGCACTATTGCCCCACAGCAGGAGGGTCCTGGTTTCAATCCCATGCCCAGGTCTTTTCTGTGTGGAGTTTGCATGTTCTCCCGGTGTCCGTGTAGGTTTCCTCTGGGTGCCCCAGTTTCCTCCCACCATCAAAAAAAGACATGTGAGGACGGCAGATGTGGATTAACTTTCAGACATAATGTCCAGCACTTGTAGTGCTGCAGTCCAAGCAAGATAAGAAGGGGCACATTTTTTCAAGTGTACTACATTTTTAGTTGGATAGTTTCAATTAATGTGGTGCCTGTCGTGATTACCCGCAGACATAAAAATGAAAAGAAAAGGCCGCATTATTCCAAGGCAGACTGATCCTTACTTGATTTTGCCACGGTCTATTCCCCCTCTGACTTTATAGTTCTGGTTGAGGCACTAGACTTTCCAGTGGAGAGAGAATTTCCATTGACCACAAGCAAGTATCGTGAAATGTGATACCAGCTGATAATATCAGGTCTTGCAACTAAATAGATTTGTCTTTTCCGAGGTCATTTTATCAGCATTCAGCGATTATTTTGGATTTGATAGACTATATCTCATATTCAGGCTTTTATGCCACTATGCAGGTGATCTTTAAAAACACCACAAAGGGGCAAAATACACATGCATGGTCAAATAAATTCTTGCATGCCTGCTTGTAATTTTGCTGCAAATCGAAGCAAAATCCCCACCAAGGGGCTTTCCAAGTGTCGGGCTTGGTCACAATTCTGACTTACCGTCTTGTCAAGTGACTCCATGTTAGCTTCAAGACCTCATATCAGCCTTAAAAGTTGTTCATCTCAGTTATCTCCACAGCTCCTAATGTGCGATTATTTCCCTCTTCACTGAAACTGCCGTCTTGCAGGGCGATCAAAGCCTTCCAGGAGGTGCTGTACATCGACCCGGGCTTTTCCCGGGCCAAGGAGATCCATCTGCGCCTTGGTCTCATGTTCAAGGTCAACACAGACTATGAGTCAAGCCTAAAGGTATGGTTTGAGCTAAGCAATAGACTGCATACTAGTCTCATTAAAGGTGTTAGTTAAGTGCCTATAAACCAAACCAGAATTAAGTCTTTTTTAGTTTTAGTGAGTGGCTGTAAGACTAACGGTAAGGTGTCAAAAATGTGTCTGACGATACATCTCAAATATTATGTGTTTGTGTTCTACCAGTTAATTGGGTAATCTTTACGGTCAAAAGGATGGAATATTTAGCAGTAGTGGGGAGGGAGACTGTTTTTCAATTGAATGGCCAATGTTTAAGCATTTGTGACAACAGCCCTACTGTTGAAGATGCTGAATTCTTATCTGTACCTGATCCTGGATGTGGATGTTCCCATGGGGGGTTTAAATAACAAGGTGCCTTCTCCTTTGGACTAAGAGGTTGTCAAATCCACAAATCTTCATAGAATGATTGGTCTTTTGGGAGTTAAATCATGCGGGGGAGAGGGTTGACGTCTACGTTTACCGCCCAATGCTGAGGTTCATGGTTGGAGCCACAGTGGTGACCCTAGTTTAGCTGGACGTTGCAGGGTGTAAAACTGGTGATGTATTAAGCCTGCATCAGTAGGCTTAATGTATCCTGCAATTGAGCCTAGCAACTTGTCCAATTTTGGGTCACCTTTACAGCTGCACTTGGATCTGAGCTAAATAGTACGAGATGGGAAAACGGTCCATTGCATCAAGTTCACAACTGAACCTAATAACTACCAAAAGCTGGTACTAGGCTTTTTTTCCCTGTTGATCTACATGATATAATTCTGTGGGTAGTCTCTTTAGTGCTTTGAGGCTGTAGCTCTGTGTAGCACTCTCACCCACATGGCTATAACTGAGGGGATGCCCTTGGAAATGGAGGTGATGGAGAGCTCTTGAGTTGTGATGAGTTTCTTGTTGTTGTCGAGTTACTGATCTTTGACAATTTCTCCTCCACACAGCATTTTCAGCTGGCTTTGATTGACTCCAACCCCTGCACTTTGTCCAAAGCTGAAAGTAAGCACTTTCATTCTTCAACTGTCGGTTTTTGTTCTTATGATGTGTGGGTTTTTGTCTTTTTTTAGAAATTCTAAATCAAATAGAATAGATTCATATCTACTTTCTATTTAGCGTTCAGAATATTACTTGAATTTTATTTCCAGAATGATAGATCCAGCATTTCAATAAAATTAGACAAATAAGCACCTTGGAGGAAAAATTTGCCAACAAAATACATTTCTTTTTAATGAATTGAAGGAGTAGTGGAGGCCACATTATAACTGGATGAAAGCCATTGGAGAGTTATTTTTCAGAATGTGTGCTTGACTATTAGTCAAGTTAGTAATAAAAACCTTAATCCACTCTTATTTCACCTGGTAATGTAACACCACTTCCAGAGGCTATGGTAGCTCAGTGATAGGGCTTGTACTTTGGGAGCCGACTAGCCATAGGCAGTGGGTTTGAACCCACAACAGACCATCAGGAAGGGCATCCGGCCCTAATCCCCCAAGCTCCACCTAAGTCCTTGTCCACTGCCACAGCATGGGTACTAACCGTGACGCATAAAACGGACCTCTCTCTCACCATAATGTCCACGCCACTGAACCATCATGTTGTGTTGGGATACAGCTCAGACAAGTTTGATTGACTGTCATAGGTTTAGCAACCTTGTCACCTGTTGTAATCACTCGTATGGGTTTAAAAACTGCATGTGATTTGAAGTATGTTCCAACGTTCCTCTTTGTGTAGTTGTATGGATTTAAAACTGCAACAGTGACATGATTCACTATTCATGACTGCAGCACTAAACGTACATCCATCCATCGTCAACCACTTATCCAAAACTGGGTCTGGGGGGGAACTGGAGCCCATCTCAGTGCTCATTTGGCGAAAGATGGGGATACACCCTGTACAGGTCGCCACTCTATCACAGGGCAGAGCAGTTAGGGAAATAGTGTCTTGCTCTAGAACACTTGAACATGTTCTCACCAGGTGCTGAGATTGAACCTGTAACGTTCTGGTTGCCAGACGACCTTCCACCCACTGAGCCAGCACTAAATAGATCCTGGGATTTTTTTTCCCTGTGATAAAAGTGTGCACCAGTCAGGCTTGGTGCAAGGCTACTATCTTGTTAAGATTTCATTTAATTCATCCGGTAATACACACTAGTTTATTGTTGCTGGCAATGATGGGGTATAGCCAGGATAGAAGAGTGGCTTAGTTTGATATGCCGCTGCCATCTCTCATCTCTCTGGCCTTGGTACCTGTTACCTTGGAGACAGCGATATCCATTTTTTGCCCAGCCCCC